>JAPZDV010000562.1:0-10723 GCA_029814665.1 Acanthurus lineatus
TCAGGCCCAGCAGCTTTACTCATATTCACTTTCAGCAGGACTTTCCTCACATCCGCTGTGGATACTGACAGTGGCCGATCCTCTGGAGGCGGAGTAGACTTTACAGCTGACTCACTGTTGAGGAGATCAAAGCAAGCACAAAATGTGTTTAGCTCGTCCGGGGACATGGCAGGCGGTCAAAAGTGTTACAGGCTACAAAAGCAGGAGCGCTACCATCATGTGTGAGGCCATATGTCTTTGCTGTTGTTGGTGTTGAGGTCTCTCTCCGGTCTCTGTTGATGCCTTCGCTTTGCCTCCTTGATGCCAGTTTTCAGTTTTGCTCCGGCAGTGTTGTAAGCTTCTTTGTCACCTGACTTAAAGGCAGATTTTTTGGTTATAATAGAGCTCTCACCTCTCCATTCATCCAGGCTTTCTCATTAAGGAATGATTTAACAGTCCTTATTTTTACCACATCATCAGCACATTTGCTGATGTATGATGTATGAATATGAATGTAATGATATGCATATTGTTGTTGAAGGAGTGATATGCTAAAAGGAGGCTGACCCAGCTGAATATAAAACATTTGTCATGTTCTTAATGTGTTAGATCTCTATCTGGTGTAACTGCATATTGATGTAGTGCAACTATGGAGATCTCCTTGCTGCAAGTAAAAATTGTCTAAATGCTTTCCTGAGAGTTAGTGTCTGTGTTAATGGTTAAGGGAATTTTCAAAACAATCTGTCAAATTGATTGAAGACCATTTTAGCAGCCCTGGTACATAGTTAGCATCACTTTGTCTTTTTAACGGTGCAACATTTGTTAAAAAGACAACATTAAAAGACTTCATACAGTGTCCTAGAGTCACAGGATCGTCGTCTTTAAAAGAGTAAAATTGTATAATATAGCAGCTGTGGCAGATGGCAGCTAAGCAAGAAGTTTAGATAAACAGAACTGCTTTAAACACCACATAATAGAGCAACTACTCAGTTGTAAATGTGCACACAAACATACAGACACAAACAAACACACATGCGCAGTCACACACACATGGTTTAAAATCTAAAAAAGCCCCACTGTAAAGACTGCTAATCAGCACATTCACAGTGCTGATGACCCTCACAGGATCACATCACATGGCTGCATGGCCACAACACAGCCAACTGTTGGCAAAGCATGTGATGCTTACATTAGAGAAATGAGGCAGCCACCTGCTGGATGAAGGTAGAGGCAGATGTTAATAGGCAGGTTCCCAGAGGTCAAAAAGGATTAGCAGGCAAGGGGCATGTGCTGTTCTCACTTGTTTTCTGCTATACCCCCCATTTACTTTTATTTTTGTATTATTGCCCCCGGCAGAGTTATTTCCAGGCCTAATATATGAGACCCACCTTGTATAAGCTCACTATTTGTTTGGCCCGGTTGTGCATGAAAGGCCCTGAAGCTATGTTACTTTCAAATTTTGCCAGCCCTAGCTTTAAATGGTTTTATAAAGCTTGAGCAATCTGATATGAGAGTTTCTCTGACTTCAGACACAAACAACTTGTAGTTCTCTTAAAGTCTAAATGTAGTCCCTTAATAATTGATGTTCTTTACTGTCCAATTTTCAATTTGATGTCTTGATCCTGTCCTGAGACAAGTTCAAGTACTTGGGCTTCAAAACAATCTCCAGTGGCTGAAAGGCAGTCAGCTCCCAGAAGTGTGCTTGTGCCATGGTCTACAAGATGACACAATTTATATTCCCTTTGTAATCCTAAAAGACAGTTCTAAAGCTCTAAACATGTCTATAAAATGTTTTTTATCTTGATTACAACACTTTAATGCAACATCTTGACTATGAGAAAGGGGTAAATTTAATTTTAATTTTTGGATTTTTAATTTCTATCTTTTTTTTTTTAATTTAATGCTTAAAATCTGAAAATGCGCTTATTGGAATCTCTAATTTTCACTGGCTGGAAGTACGAGGCTCAGTTCTTTCCCCCATCCTGTAATCTGCATTCCATTGATGAGGGCTTTTTATCTACTCATGCATAAGCTCTGCAGAGAGTCAACTGAACTCAGATTTGCATAAACTAATTGTTATCACCTATTCTGAGACCAAAAAGTTTGTCAACCCAAAGATCAGGTTTAAACTCAGAGTTTCCGAACCCTGCATTCTGAAACAGGCTTGTGGATACAACAGTTTCCAAACATCTCCTGCTAAAAGAATCCGGGTCCAATTTTGTTTCTTTTTCCTGCGAACAATCATTAGCCAGGAGCAGTTTTAAATCCAAGCTAGGTTAATGGCTCTTATCTCAGGCATAATCATCACACCCACGTGTCTGTTCATGGGTCCTGCAGGTTATGAGTGACTATCAAAAAATCTATCTTTTTTATACACACTTAACTGTTACCAATTATTATAAAAAGAAAAAGTAGAGAGGCAACAACTCATACTGTAACTGACTGACTACACTGAATAAAACATACACTGTATTTTGACTGATTTTATAATACTGGAAAATATCATATTGTTGTCGAAAGAATCAATATAATATCATACCTGTCATGATCCGCTTATTAGTTCAGTTAATTCTTAAGTTGTGTGTCAAGTTTACTTTTGTATTTATCCTTGTTTCATTGTTTCCTGTTTTATTTTGGTAAATCATGTTCTGGCTTGCTACCCATGTCCTGTCAAGTTTCCCTTCCTTTGTAATTACCTGCCCTGCCCGTATGTGCTTCACCTGTGTTGATTGCCCCACCTGTGTCTCATCACCTTAGTGTGTATATAGTCTCTGTGTTTCGCCTTTGTCTTTGTCGGATCGTCTGTTGAGCTCTGTTGTGCACTGTTATGTCCTGTGGGGCCCTGTGGGGCCCTGTGGGGCCCTGTTACGCTCTGTTATGCTCTTGGTCTTGATCTCCCAACGTCTTGGTTTGTAGCATTTGAGTTATTTTGTCTTCTTTGATTTAATCTTTTTTTGTTGGACTTTGCATTTTGTTTGATTTTGTATTATCAGCTTGTTTTGTTAATAAAGCTCGCTTTTTGTTAAATCCCTGGATATTGTCTGCATTTGGGTCCTTAGTTTTGTAATTCCTGACAATACCCTTATGAAACTTGTGATTTACACCTCTGCCATATAAGCTGTAATTATGTCATACATACACTTGTCTGTGTATGCCACCATAATGTCTTGACTTCTGTAATTGCTATACATACGAAACCTGTCTTTTTTCTTTTGTTGTGTCTGATCACATTCTATATAAACTCAGAACTACAGAAGACTAAAGATGATTCTCCTCTACATAGTCCATGTAGCATATTTTCTGGCATTTTTTACAATCATTTGTCACTTGACCAATCTGACTTCAAGTTTTCTCTATAAAATAATGCAGTTTCAAACAAAAAATAAAATGAAATGAATAAATATTCTTTTCTAGCAAGTGACTAGTTAAGTGGTTTTCATTGTTCCTATTCACTGGCCATCTTCCATCAAATGCCATGGAACATTAACATTATGATGACTGATGCTTTCAGTAGGATGTTAATCAGCTATGTATTGCTTTCCAACTACTAATACTGGTTTTTCTCCGGCCTCCAAATGGTCTGACTCTAAATGAATCAAATTGCAGATTTATGCTCCTGTGTGGTAATTCATATCATTTCCCACAACCGTTCCTCATGCTATTGCCATAATTAGTAAACTGTGTTTAATAACATGCAAAATTGATTCCTGGATGAGTAATTTTTTTCCAGAAATCCTTTTCCAACTGTGGTTGTGTTGCCCACTCATTTGTTCTGAGGCAGTCTGATGACTGTGCTCATGGTGGCAGTGTAGATCTCAGCAGGAGGTCTGGATATTAACTACACTCATGTTCTGGCAAAACAACAACTCAATACAGGCCTGTTCTTTATTAATAATTCCTTTTGCTTTGTGCCATACACGTTTGAGAAAAGCAACTTGGGTATGCTAGTAAGGGACACAAAGAAGCACATTTATCATTATGCAGGACTGGGTTTTTCTAAGATGTACTACTGTTTTCCTCCCCTTGTCTTCCCCTATCCTCTCTGTCTTTGGCAGTATCAAACATGCAGAACTCTAATTAATTAGTCTCATAAGACATGAGCAAGAGATGACTTTCTCCTCAAGCCCAGACTGCTGCTTAGCTTTAAAGATCTGCCATATCACTGTGACCTTCTTAGTAAAGATTTTCCTCTTTTCCCTCAGTCAGACACATTGAAACATTAACCCTTCTAAACTGTCCCTATGTTGTTGAGCTTGTTCTTTCTTTCATGGTTTCACTTTGTTTTGACTCCCATGAGTGGAAGCTGTTGTCTAAGCAGAAAATATTGCCAAAGTCAAAAATGTGGAGCTATCTGTGGTTTGTCACTTGGGTTTGTAACTCAACAGCATTGTTACTTTAAATTCTTGTCCTGAGTGACACAGAAGTAATCTTTTAACACCTGAGAATTGCGCTTTGTGGATTAGAGACACATGATTTCCATAGAAGTTTTATTGCTCCATGGCAGTTCTGCTGACAAATCTTCATGCATTTGTCATTTGTCTTCTCTGTTTCTACTCTTCACCCTGTATTTCTGGTTCTCTTTCTCCTCAAAATGCCTGGCCTACTGCCAGTGCTGAACAGCAACTATAATTTTTTCATCATTTTGACAGCAAGAGTTGTAGGACTTATGATGGTCACTTTGGACAATGTACTTTTGCCATGATCAACTGATGTAACTAAAGCAAACCAACAAACAAAAAACATTATAGACATAGCTTAAAGTTATAAAAAGTAAATTAAATATGAAAAAAATATTTTTCCTTAGCCACAATGGATCAAACAACTACTTAATATAAAAAGCTATCACTCTGCTTGCAAACATAGAGTCAACTCTGTGTTCCCCTTCAGATCTATGGAGCCTTGTAGCCATTTTTTGGCTGATTGTTTTGGTTTTTCCAGCCCACAAATTTTGCTCTCATTGACCCTATTACCAGAAGAGTAAAAATAATAATAACAAAATCTCTTTTGTTAAAATCTCAACTTAAATTAAAAAAGCATCTTTACTTTATATGATCAAATTAATGTATGTAAGTAAGATGAGTTCACTATGAGTTAGAGTCATGCTACTGTCCACGAATTTGATTATGTGGTAAATTATGCTATAGCCTTATATGGTTTAACACATCTTCTTTATTGGCATCTTTTACTATGTCCTTATATGGCTGAAACATCTTCTCTGTGTGCTAACTTGTGTTGCAAAATACTGTGGCCTTGAGGTTGAAGCCTTACAGCCTCATCTTGTTTTTGTAGACTTATTCTGTTTTCATGGAATAGACAACTTTCACATGACAGTGCATGACAGTTGAAGGGTTCCAACCATGTAGAGTTGCATGCCTGGTACAACGGTGGTGTATCTGCCAGGCCTATAAAAGTGAAATGTTTGAGCTGTACCTCAGAGATTGGTATTGGCTTCGAATGCTCCCTCAGGTTGTCTGGAACGCCTGATTGAGACTGTACTTCTTTGTAAAAAACTTCATTATACGCAATCAAGTCGGTGTCAGCGGAGATTTCTTCATCAGCATCTATACAGCATCACTACAGAAGATACCACAACTACATGTACCCACTTTACAGATAATGACAAATATGAAACAATGTCAACACAAAAAAGTCATAGCCTCCTGATTGCTGTTGACAGAACAAAACACAGCATGAATTTGTTTAAACCTTTCAATATGTCATTAAGTCTCTTTTATGTGGAAGGTTTTTAAGGAAAGGATGTATCTTCTGAATCCTCATTTTGGTTAAAGTAGAGGAAAGCAACAACATTATTTTAGCTAACTTCCTGTTGTTGAGTGCAGTTAGCAGTCCCCTTCCACATCCTGATGTCACCACATGAATGTACAGCATTAGAAGCAGCAGCAAATCCAGTGTTACCTCAGTAATAAGTATAATAAAAAAAAAAAATTGGGAATCATTTTAGTTATCAGCTTATGAAACACAGAACGGCCTGAAAAAACAGAAAAGCTGCTCTTCTGCAAACTGCAGAGTGGAGTGACTGAGAGACCTGTTTTAAGAACCGATCATGCTGTACAAGTAACTGCTGTGGGAATATTGAGCTATATAACAAAGAAAAACATTAATAAAAATGGCTAACTTGTCCCTTAAAAGAGGAGTATCAACTTGAGATGCAACCACAATTAAGACTCAATCCTTCAAAAGTACTGGGCTTGTATACTCTAAAACCTGCTTCCATTACACATTTTACTACAAAAACTCACATGCTTAGAAAGGCAGGTTGTATTGAGTGAAAGAGAAAAGGCAATTGAGTGTGACTGTTTGGCTGGATTCATCACAGACATTCTCAGTAATGCAAGTTAGTGTAAAAGCTGTTTTTCACTGCACAATGGGAAGTTTAGTGAAGACTTCTAAAGTTGTTTTGAGGGGGGATTACATAGAAAGCTGCATCCAGAGTCTTGCTTTGAAGCTTCAGTTTATCTCGCTGCAATGCCTGACAGTGAGCATGCAGGAAGTCACAACTGATAATTGAGAAGGAAATCACTGTTTATTGGTCTTGGACTTGATGTCTGTGATGGAAATGCCTTTTGTTGACTAAAATAACCAAGCTCTTTTTGGGAGATTTGTGTGATAGCCCTTACAAGTTAGCGTACTGCTACACGCAGTTAGACAAAACACAAGCAAGTAAAGAAAACATTGTCATAAATGTGGCAACATATACATAACATATATATACAATTACTTACATGAAACACCTCCAAATACAGAAAAAAAAAATTAATAGTAAAAACTACAACTCTGCAAATTGCAGAGAGAATTGATTAAATGTGTCCTATTTACTAGTGGTGGGCGGATCAATTCAAAATATCGATAGTAGCGATACTAACATTGATTTTGGTATTGATCAATACTTGCGTGATAAGATCGATTCTTAAGTTTCAGTTTCTCTTCTCTATGCTCACTCAGTACAACTCCCGTTATAGAGTGTCCGACTGGCTGTGCAAACACCGCTCCTCTCACTTCACTCATGTCATGCTCAATTAGCCCCCCCCCAAATTGCCACACTGTAAGTGCCATGGCTGTGTGAGCATGCTCGCAGAGAGGAAGAGGAGTGGAGCTTTTTCACCGTTGAGGACCAAACCACAGCAAAGTGTAATGTTTGCAGGAAAAATATTCCCTACTGCATATTGATGATGCATTCACTTCATAAATTATGACGCATTGCTCTCCCATACACAAAAGTAGATGGTATTAGTAAAAAGTATCGGTATTGGTATCGGTATCGGCAATACTGGCCCTGTATTTACTTGGTATTGGTTAGATACCAAATTTTGCAGTATCGCACAGCACTACTGTTTACCAGTAAACTAATAAATGATAAACATGCCCAGACACGCCTACAGAAACATTGTTTTAGTTTTACCATTTTTAATGAGTCAAATATTATTTCAGATAGGCCTGTTTGTTTTAAGTGATGACTGTCTGGCTGGATCCTTCCCATTAATAATGATAATGCAGAATATAAAATGTAAGTAAAGTATGTTGTTGGCTTTAATCTATTATGTGATTTAAACAATGTTTTGAAATACCTTCCTCTACTTAATTCAGCACTTTTTTCCCCAAAGAAAGCAATGTGATAATTCTGTTACAAAGTTGACCCTGGCTAGAAAAAATAAAAGAAAGGTAGCCCAGTAAGAGGAGAAACAAGAAGTGAGAGAAAGAGAGAGTGTGCATAAGTGTGTATACCTGTGTGTATGTGTGTACATGTGTGTCTGTTTTTCCCTTATCCACTTTCACCTCTGAGGTGCAGTCATTGCTCTGATTAAACCCCAAAGCAAGAGGAAAATAGAACACAGCAGCACAGGAAGCCTCGAGGGTGAGACACCACAATTTACCTGTGTTTTGTCTATCTGGATGTGTTTCCCTAGGTTTGAGCGTTTTAAGGTCCGAAGGCCACTGTAGATGTGACTTTTCTAATGTCATTTACAAACCCTACCCCGGTCAGAAATGATTGATTTAGTAATATGACATGATTCTTAAAAACGATTACACATCAGATACCAGCAGCAAAGACAGACACAACTCAAAACTTACATATGCTCACTGAAAAGTGCACACACACACACACACACTTTTCATACTCTGACAGAACAGTGACTGGGCACCTAATGAGCACAAAATAAGAATGTGAGCAGATCTGTTCTCAGTTGGCCACTTGTCTTGGCTGGGGAGGCTGTTTAAAGTGGGTTTTAGCCCCAGGGCAGAGCTTAAATATGCAGGAGGAACACAGTGTAAGAAAATGAGCAGAGAAAACAAGATATTTTCTGGGGTATTCTCTTACATAAATGTGGCAAGACATATCGAGACTAAGTGGTAACTTTCCCTTTTGCAAGTTGAAAAATATGAACAATACAATGCAAGGAAATCTTTCAGTGTGCTCTCCATCCACGCACTGATACTGCTTACTTTTGCCCCCCCCACCTTTTTGTCAATCCCTACTGAGTTTGTAAATAGGGCAGACAAGCATTTTCAGTGATGAGCAATAATAATAATTTAAGATACACCACACTGCAAAACTTGGTGCTCAATTCTGATTTATCGCCTGGTTCTGTTTTGATGTTTACATTTTTTTTTTTAACTCTGGCTATTATATTCTAGTGTGAACTGGCTGATGTTCTGAATTGACACGTGCACGAAACAACAAAAACTCTCCATACCATGTCATATATAGCACATAGGTCATGCATAAGCAAATATGGAGGCAGCTCTGGTCAGTGTTTACCCTTCAGCTGGAGGTTGATGTAAAGTGAAAGCCAGAAAAGTAATGGGAAGATGGTAAGGAGGGAAAAGAGATTCAAAATTTTTATTATGAAGCATTTTCTGCAACTTCCCTAAGGAGGTGTGTGTGTGAGTGTGTATACACTTGGAGCCAGGAGTGTTAGGATTGTGTTGTAAATGACTTTATAGAAGCAGATCTCACATAAATTTCAGGATGTCAAGTAATAAATTTAACATTTGTATGTGCCTTTGGGGATTTTGGTGCCACAATTTATTAATTTTATTGATTTTCAGATACAGGATTGTGAGCTGTTCTAGTAAGGTAAGGCTTGTCCGGCACTTTGACATCTGTGTCTCCGATGATCAATGGTTGCCTCTTTATTCCCTGAGTAAGCATTTCTTGTGTTCTTGTAAAGTTAGTTGTAAAGTTTAAAAAAAGCATCCAAATAACAATGATTTGATACTCATCTAAAACCAAAGATGTACAAAAATTCAGCCCAATTAGCAGTGTTTTTTTTAAAACTGACCAAACTGGTTATGATTGACTCAACCAGTTTGGTCAGTTTTTAGTCATTATGGTGTGAAATCTTTGATACAGAAATGATTAAATGCAAGATAAGGGGTGAAGCCAGCTCATCAGGATTGAGCTGAGCACTGAACCCCTGTACTTGAAGGCAGCCAAGACACAAAGTAAAATTTAGAAATATGTTTACAAAATATTAGTTGTGAATTAATCAGACAAACAAAAATGCATATTTAGAAAACTTAATATAAAGTTTGTATTTCTTTCTCAAGGGGGAAAAGACAAGCTTTATACAGACCTACCTACATGTTTTTTAGCTGACTCTCATCTGGGGAGGGGATTTTTGCTGTCAACTACACCCAAACAGTTTGTTTAATTTGGAATCTGTTTGTCTTTTAGCCTTGCACTGTTTGTATGAAGTGAAGAAAGTGTGCATTGATCTATCATATAAACAATGCATTTCTCAATTTTGTAGTTTCCATGTTTATGTTTACACAAATGCATCATCTTGTTTAATGTGTTGTGTTCAACACATTTTACATATGAGAGCGAACACCCATCAGCGGACTTCCGGTCAGCAAGCAGATGGAGTAGACGTGTTCTGTGAGTGCTCCCATGAATGTCTAACTTTTCTAACCACCAAGCCCTCAACTTTTCATGCCAAACGGATTCTCTCTTGCTCTTTTTGTTTTCTCTCTTTTAGCTTTGCTTAAACAAGCTTTGTTACCTCTGAAATGTGGCAAGTCGGGTGCGGCGTTAGCCACCAAGTTCAAAACGTCATTCAGCCAGCTCAACTCGAAACTTGACCAAATGCGGCTTGCAGTGGAGGACCACAGCCAACGTGTTTCATCCCTGGAACTCGCTGTAGAAGACCTTAGCCAACGAGTTATAGACCTTAAGGGCATCTGCTCGACTCTACATGATGATAATGCTCGGCTAAAGGCTAAAGTCACAGATCTGGAGAGCCGAAGCAGAAGGCAGAACATACGTATCCTGGGCTTACCGGAGTCCATTGAGAGCAGGGCTTCCACTGAGTTCTTCTCGAAGCTGCTGTGTGAGGTGCTTGGGAGTGACACACTGCTTCACCACTAGAAATGAACAGAGCCCATCGCTCTCTTGCACCCAAGCTAGCCCCCAGACAGCGACCACGGCCAGTCATCCTCCTACACTGGTATTGGATGAAGGATCTTCTCATCAGAGAGGCACGGCGGAGAGGGAAACTTGAATATCACAGCCAGCCGGTTCGGTTTGTGGAGGACTACAGCCCCGAAGTTCTCAGCCAGCGAGCAGAATACAGTGGAGTAATTGCAGAACTTTATAAACTGGGTCTGAAGCCTGCACTCATCTACCCCGCCCGGCTCTGTCTCACACTGCCCGTTGGAGCCATAAAGGGGATCAGCTCCATGGACGATGCACACAAGTACATCGAGAGCCACTGCAAGTCTT
>JAPZDV010000563.1:0-10721 GCA_029814665.1 Acanthurus lineatus
ATAATATGAGAGAAAAATAAGGTTAATTAAATTATACTGTACGATATCAGGTAGATACAGGGACTTCTTAAGACATCTCATTTATGTGAAAAAATGTTTGCAGTTGATAGATTTTTAATTTATTACAAGCAAAAAAAATTGTCCTTTTCTTTTGCCAATCCCGATTTGTACCTGGTATAAAGTGTGCTTTAGAAATGCTTTCACTGTGATCATGGCTTTTTAGCATTCTTCACACAAAGAGGATAAGTGGTAGGGGAGCAGGAATTTATATCTTTTATGGCACCTTTCGTACCGGGAGCCAGACATGCGTGTCATGGGTTTCTCTTATAGTGGTGCCTGCAGCCACACTGCACAGCCACACTGTCTGTTTCTTAGTGTCATAGAAATGAGCAGCTGCTGGTATACGAGCAGATATTGCTGGACTTTACCTCTTTAAATGCTCAAGTAGAAGGATCTTGGGTGAATTCAGAAGCATAAGTGGAGACACATTTAAGAAGCATAAGCGTAGATGTAAGCATTGCACGGTCAGCCTTGACATGCTTTTTGCTGAAGCTGAGCAAGCCTTCATCGAGAGCTGGGTCACATATGTTTTTATCCAACAGCATCTTGATGGGGAAAAAAAACTAGCAAAGCCTAGTGAAAACTTGTGAGAAAGGATCAAATGCATCGGGTCAAAAACAGTGCAATTGCAACTGTAGCTAGAGATACGTCAGTATTTCTTCTTTGCAACCAATTTTACAATTTTGTTTGGAGTATTTACACATTCTGTGAGAATCTTTCATGTCACTCTTGTTTTGTTTTTGTTTGTTTGTTTTTTTTGAAAATGAAAATTTAAAAACTCCACAGTGGTGATTAGGATCTTTTTTGTAAATTTTACGTAATATGGGGCTTAAACCACAATAAACCACTGGTTTATTAAGTTTGAGGTTATGTTGTTGAGGATAATTTCTAAAATTGAATTTAAGGAATCACAACAGGGACTAAGCAACAGTAAATTAAGTTAATTGATTTGCCCCAAAAGTGGCCAATCACAAATCGGCTTCCATCCAGAAAATATTTGGGAAAAATAACTGTTCAAAGCATGAAAACACCAATTTAAGCATAATGTTTTTATTGTTATTATTGCACTTGCTTGGTATCTCTTACTGTCTCTCTCTCAACCCAACTGGCTGTGGCAGATGACCACCTGCCCTTGGACCAGGATCTGTTCAAGGTTTCTTTCGGCTAAAAGAAAGTTTTTTTTCACCACAAGTTGTTACTCATGGGGGAGTTGTTGTGTGAAAATTTATGAGAATTATCTAGAGCTGCACTTTATTAGATACGTGGTGTGACTTCTGATGTTGTCATTTGGCAATTTGCATCTTGCTGTCTACTAAAATATAAATAAAATTATGTACTCTTACGATGCCTGTGTATTCCAAACCTGATTGCCATGTGTGTTATCTTCTAGATAAAGTTTCTTTTTTGATTTCCTAATTTTAGGTAGCTTCTGTTTTTGTCTGGTAGGCTATAGATCCTGTTTAAGGGGCAACAGGACGTCTATGGGTGGTGAGTGTGATTGTTAGAGTAGTGGCCTTGTTTACTTCAATAGCATAATTTATGTGTATCGAGGCAGTTGTAGTTTAAAGCTCTATTGAGATGGTTAATCTCAAGAGTAGAGACATTAAAAGATATGTTTTTCCTGATGCAATGCTAAAGGCTTGTAGTTGATGTGTTGTTCTTTTTTCTGGAGACATGGAGCTGCACAAACGCCATGTCCTAATGAAAGAAATCTGCATGATGCGTGTGGGCGGACATGAGGATAATAAATCCACACAGTGCAAGAAACAGTAGGCGTCCCGATGATTAATAATGTTGATGGACATACTTCGGCATTGTATGATTTTTTTTTTCTCCCCACTTATCTATTTATTTATTTCAGTTGGTGATATTGTTCTTATCACAGGATGTGCTAATATGACACATTTGTTGCTATAGCAACACCATCTGTTTCACCTGATTTATTGGTGCATGATGTTGTAAAGGTAGCTGACATCGATGACATTAATAGAAACAATTGCTCTCACTGAAAACTCTTTATGTACATATCTGTTTCCTCTTTGCCCATGTCTCCATGTCAGTGAAGTTATATCATGCTCTGATAACTGGCTCTGTCTGCTGTGAGTGTGTTTTTTATGTGTGTGCGTCTTTTCAGTTGGCATGTATGCACAAGTGCGCATGCATGTGTGTGCACACGTGCATATTTTACACATTAGTATGTTTCTGTTTTGGAGTCATACAAAAGATAGAGCATTTGAGGACCATGTCACCTCCATTTAAATATTAAAGTGTGATGCATGACTGTATGGAAGCAGGATGTGCTGTGTTTGGAGGAAGTAGACAGACTTGACTTGGCTGAAGGCAGGGCTGAATGTAATGCTCTGTCCAGGAAAAGGGACAGGGAGAGACTTTTGGATTTTATAATTGTGTTTCTATTCTGGAGTTGGGTCTCTCCCCTCTGGCTGTCATTCACCCATCATCTTTTTTTTTCTTGCTCTCCATCCTCGTCCTGTCATTATTCTGCTTGTCTTTCTCCCTGCAGCTCTCAGTCTAATATAACTACTTCAAGTTTTTTTTCCGTGGTTTTGACACAAATGTCCCTACATTTTAAAGTATTGAGGTTTGCAGTTACAGGGATTGGAATGGTGGCTTTAGAATTTAGTAGCTCTTAGTTGAAGTTTGATTTTTTTGTGTTTCTTAGCAAAAGTTTGAACTGCTAGCAGACAATAAAGAAAGACATAATAAAGCCATTCTGTCAAGATAAACATTACAGAGAACATGCTGCCTGTATGTGTCGGGAAAATCCATGACCTGACATTCCATTGCTTTGAATGACATGAAATTCATTTCTGTTGTTATTTCAAAACTACTGAGAAATGTAACAGAATGCATAACTTATTTTATTTTATTTTATCTATGATTTTCATCTTGTTAAACCAATTTTCTGTTTTGATATTCTCAGTTTAACAATCAGTAACAACATAATTTGCCACATGTCCCAAGACTGAGTTTTGTAACTCTGTTTTCACTTTAGTTACATCTCACATTACATTTCATTTCATGATATTTTGGACATTAATATGCTCCCAACATGTGAACAAAGGCACTTTTTAAGCTTTTGCCTTAAGGACATGCCCATACATCATGTGATTCGGTAGATATTCCACTTACCCTCATCAATGCATTTTGCCCTTACAGTGCTTCTGTTATAGGCTTTTCATTCGGGTCTTCCAGATGTTGGATTGTCTTATAGCTTATCATTCATTTCCAATTTATTCATTTCAAAGCTGTTGTAATATGACATTTGAATTTTGTACTTTCTCAGTTTGACATTAAACGTCATTTTTTTTGTGTGTGTCACAGACTGTCATTTCATATCACGTCCTCTGGAGACGGAGAAGCTTCGAGGTTCAGATAGATTTGAAGAAACTTTCCTTGCTGCACAGTACACTCACGTATATTTTGGTCTTGAATTTGTTATTCTCTTCCTCTGGGTTGAGACATTTTTATACCCAACACCCAAAATTAATCCTGGCAAACAGGGCAGCCTGCAGTGTCTTTGTGTAATGGTGTCACAGTCTTCTCTGCTGAAGCCACAATTTCTGGAAGAAGGTGTATTTTTTGCATTCAACTCATACTTCCATCCAGGTCTTTTTGCTCAGACAAAGATACACACATACACACACACACACTGTGACACAGAAAACCAGTCAAATCAATTGCAGACACCCCAATCTGTCTCTCAGCCATTGATTGTTAATGTCTGTGCTGCAGTTCTTTGCAATCAACAATCCAAACCCAGCAAACAGAGGGGCTGTGGCTTTTAAAAGGTCTCCTACCAATAAGATGTATCTTTGCTGGAGGTCAGAGCCAATAAGCAGCTTCCTAACAGCTTGATTTACTGTCACTTCTTATGATCTTTTGCATTCCTGCATTAATGCTGCAGCACCAAGACGTAAAGTTTGAGTAAGGCAGAGGGGAGATTGAACACAGTGTTTTATGGT
This sequence comes from Acanthurus lineatus, assembly GCA_029814665.1. NCBI lineage: Eukaryota > Metazoa > Chordata > Actinopteri > Acanthuriformes > Acanthuridae > Acanthurus > Acanthurus lineatus. Next base: position 4,044 of record JAPZDV010000563.1, read on the forward strand.
ATGCTTTTCTGATGGATGCTGACTTAGGTGACCAAGGTTTCTTAGTCCTAACAACTTTTTGTGCACTTGGCCCTGGTGTCTGTCCGTTAGAGGATTGATCCAGTTTTTGATTTTACCACTGTGAGGGGAGCAGCAAGAGAGAAATACGATTGGAAAAAGAGAATGTTGTAGTATGCCTGAGCTTTTGTCCTTCAACACATTTGAAAGTTTCCTTTTTTTAATTCTTTATTTTCACACTTTTGACTTTATTTTCTGTTTTTGAAACTCCGACTTCATCTCTCAGTGCCGAGCCTCTACACGACTGACTTGTCTTCCTCTTTCTCAGCTGTCACTTTGTGTTTTTGTTTCCTGTCTCCTTTTTATCCACTTTAAATCTTTCCTTGCTTCATCCTTCCCTTTTAATACTGTTATCTTACATTATCCCCTTTTCTTTCACTTTTCGCTGCTCATCTTTCCTCTGTCCTTTACATACCCATCTCCCCTACCTTCATCTCCCATCTTCTCTGTATTTACAACCCCTCCATCTCCTCCTCTCTATCTCCTCCATTCAGCTGTATGATTTGGGCTCCCCCGCGGACTCACAGTCCAGCTCTCCAGGCTGCCTGACCACCGATAGCAGCTGTGTCAACATGGGTTATCCATCCTGTGGTCATCGGGGTCGCTGTCACGGCGAGTGGGGCTCCTTTAGCTGCCAGTGTGTGTTGGGGTACACAGGGCACCAGTGTGAAGAGGGTAAGCCAAATTTCTTTTTTTGATTCATGCATTGCAGGATTACATAAAATGTGTGTGATATTGTAACATAAACAGCAAAACAAAAAACATCCTATGAAAATTATTCCCCCCTCAACTAAATCCCTCATGCAGGTCAAACTTTGTTATATTTGGCAGTAGCCGAGCACAGACACTTCGTACTTGTAGAAGCACTGATGCAAAATGGTGAGTTATGTGCTGATCTGAAAGTTCTACAGTAAAAAAAAAGTGTGTTGGCTCTCAGCCACAATTAAAACCTTGTTGCAGTAGTTCTAACCTGCAGCATTCTGCAAGTATGACCAGGCTTTAGTTACAGCCAGTTTATTGTAATTAGATTTTTAGAATGTGTATTAACAGGATATACAGTGATCACACTTGCCATCGTGTCAGTGTCACAGATGCTTATTACCTCTGTATCATCTAGCTTTAGCTATAAAGCACAGCTAAACAAGGTCAGTCTCATGTGAGCATTAAATAAGATAAAATGGGAAGTAAAAAAAAGTTATAGACTGTTTGCTCTCCCAGCCTCTGGAATGCAGAGCGTGGCAAACCAAGTTGTTTAATTTGCATTGTAAAGTTTCCATCTTCAAGGCCGCATTAAATCTACCACACATGAATTTATGGGAGTGTCCTCGTAAACATTTAGTGTGGGAACCTCCTGTTTGGTAAACTTGTTACATAAATTGTAAAAGAGAATAAAGCTTGACTACAGACATTATTGGATCTTACTAACGAGAGTTAATTTCTTTTTATCACCCACTGCTGTTCTGTGCTTTTCTAACATTAATGGTATTCAAATGCCATGGGCTTAATAGCATCCTGTATGCAGGTGGGATGTACTCTATTTGTAAATTTATGCATACAGTATATAGGTCAAGCACTTGTCATTCCCCATGAGGATTCTTCATTGTTGCTGAGTAATTCTTGTTATACTCAGAGAGCAGCATGCAGGCCTCTGGCAGAATCTATATAAAAGATAAGTTTGGCCTGAAGAAAGCAGCTCCTTATGGGCTTCTCTGAGTTGATCTTATGTCTGTGGAGGCGTTTTCCTGACTGCAGCAGCAGCTGGAAGAGACTGTGTCAGACTCAGGTGATGCTTTTAATGACCCTCCTTGCCCTGCTCCTGCAGTACCAGGTTGAGGAGAGCACCTCCAGCACCTCCTGCAAGGCTGCAGTTTTGCTTCACAGCTTGGTTCTTGTCTTGTACCAAATGGTGATGCTCCCTGACAGGACTCTTTCTCAAAAGTGTTGATATGAAAAAGGTGTTGTTTTATAACATCAATATAGATGTATAACATGCACAAAGTTATCTACAATAGTTTGAGGTGATTATCAATTATCTCTGTGTCTGACATATTGAATTGTACGTAGGGGGGGCACCGCCGTCTCATCACTGTTCTGTAATGGCTGCGATGCTTGTACCTGCAAATGCTCCTATTGCGTGTCCTACGTGTTCATTGTCATGCCTTCAACAACTGATATGAGACAAATAGACAGCCTTTCAACAACTATTTAAGTGAAGGAACAAATAAATGGAGTGAATGAATTACTTGATCCAAGCACTGCAGTTGATGACCAGCTAGTAAGACCTGGTCAATACTGAGACAATCTTTAAAAGAAAAACAATTCATGGCGTACTGACTATGTTGCTATATTGCCATGAACGTATGCTGCTTTGTCCTTGGTTGAAGTACAGAGAGGGCCATTGTTGGGACTGTATAAATGAAGATAGTGAAGGCAGAACAACACCCAACAGAACAAAACATTCTCCTTTGAACTTGTTTTGTACATCTTACATCTTGAATTGTATTTCTGTTATTTACTAAATATTGTTAGTATTGTCTTAAAATCATGGCTTGAACTACAAGAACATTTAAAATCTTTACAGGTAAGTAAATTTAACAATTTACCTTACAAACATCTCCCCAAAAAACTGGAAAAAGCAGAGGTCTGCTTTGGTTGGAATGAGGTTCAGGTGCAGGTAACCTTACCTGATGTGGTTTGAGTTAGAATAACACCAGGTAAATAACCGATCAAGTGTGCACTGGTTTAAAATAGTATGACACTGTTAATTACTATATCCTTCATTTTAATAATCACAGGATAAACCGCAGAAATGTGTTTTAACATTACAAAGAGCTACGGGTCTGAATACAGCCTTACTCACTCAAGGCTATCTCACAGTTAATTTTGACCGTATGTTAAGATTCAAAGCCTGCTGCCGCCTGAACAGTTGTAATCCTGATTGAATTCTTTTCCTACTGCTGCTTTAATGTAGTGTTTGTAGCAGGTTAAACAGAAAGGAACCAAAAAGCAAAACACCAACGCAAACCAAGCTTGATTAAAAAAGCTGATACAATACAAAACCTTTGTGAGCAAGAAGCTGAATAAAGAAATATATACACTGAGAAATAGCAAAAGTAAAAATCAAACAATAAAGCAGAAAGCATGAGGCAAACAGGCAGGGTGAGAGGACTGGGGCACAGAACCGGGGAGTGAAAACAGGATTAGGAAGCAAAAGAAAGGGAACAAAAACAGACCAAGTGACAGAGACAAAAGGGGAAACACAGAGACTAAATACACACTTGGGGGGGCAATGAGACACAGGTGGGGCAATCAACACAGGTGAAACACATTAGGGCGGAGCAGGTAATTAGAAAAGAAGGTAATTTGACAGGACGGGAAAATGAAAGACACAAGACAAGACCTAACAAAATAAAACATTAAGTACAAAACAGACATGAGGAGAGACAAAAGAAAGAGACTAATTTGACTAACAGGACAGCACTTCTGAAAGTCAAAGTTCAATGTATATATCCACATTTCTGCAGGTTTACCTAATCACATTTGTTCTAAACTACATTAGCTCTATACTGAACATCTAAGAACAAAGCATGATTATTAATGTTAAACTGACAGTGGTGATGTTGTTTTTATATCGTCACACCCCTTCACCAACAGCCAGCAGTAAAACAAAACATTGAGTTTTTGGAAGATATGGCTCATCAGTTTTATATAACATGCCTGGAAAAAACCCAAAATGCAGAATCTGACATTTGCCTTTAAGCACAATCTCATGATCCACTCAACTTTATTAAAGTTACATGAAAGAGAGACAAAGAGTGAGAGGTGTGGAAGCGATAGACAGAGAAGAAAATGTATCCTGCATATGCTATGAGATGGAAGAATGGCTTTAAAAAACACTTTTGTTGTGCTTGGTTTAGTCTGTCTTGCATGCAGAAAATCCACTTCTGGGAACAGGGCTCTAAGAAAGAAGAACCAAGCATAAGCCAAGTTAAATGACACATACATATTCTATCTTGTGTACTTTACATATTCTGTCCTGTCACCAGCTCTCTGCAGACTGGGGGAATTTACGGCCTTGTGAAACTGATTTAGCTGAAGTTACTCTAGGTCACTCTTCCTTGGGAGTGAAGCATCTAATGGGATTAGATGAAATGTGTTACATTTAAAACTCTCATTTTGCTTATATTAATAATGGCTGACTGACCTGTGTGTGTGTGTCTCTGTGTGTGTGTGGGTGTGTGTGTTTACTTGAACCAACACCAGAGGTCCCAGAGTATTCCTTTGATGGGCACAGTCATGTCCATTACCAGTTAGCGTCCCCGCTGCCGCCCCGTAGGACATGGGTTCAAGTCCTGGTTCGAACCCGCAAACACAGCAGCAGCATCCTGAATCTGATCTCAAAGGAACAGAGTGAATACATACGACTAGAGGTAAGACCTTCTGCACTGAGCGTGTGGGCAGACTGTGATGGAACATTGTGTTCATTTTGCTCAGAGTAGAGTGGGATTCTTGTTTATTGTCCTTATGCAAAATCAAACTTAGTTTTTGAACAATTTGAAGTATAATAAAAGCCTTCTCTCCAGAAATGAAAGTAGATTGAAGGTTTGCTGGAACTGCTAGGATCAGTTTGTGCTTTGTACAGCTTCATGCAACCTTAAACCCATGTGTTTTTAAATGCCTCTGTGGTGTAGATGGACTTGACATTGTGTGTAGCAAATGATTTAGTTGAGTGGCACATGCGCCACAGAATTACTTGTAAATGCTGTAAAAACTCAAATTCATGAATACTGTTTTAATTTTTTTTTTTAAATTACACTGAATTCAGAGCATTGTGCTCATAACTGAAAGAAGAAATGTCAGAGATGTTTATAAGCTTGGGTGCTGCCGATGAGCTAGCGATGTAACCTGACATAAATACTCGCAAAAGTTATTGCTTGCTTCTTCCAAGTGCACATTACTGTGCAGCGCTTTGTTTGTGTGCAACAGGGAAAGTCTCAAATTTTGATCTCACATCATATTATTTGGTTATTTTTGGCTCTAAGGCTTCATTTGTCTCACTGCTGTGGATGCTCTGCTCACACTTGAATTGCTCTCTCATATTTGTTTATTTGCCAGCTCTGATCTGTTTTGATTTTTCATACTTTTCATTCCTTTGTGTGACCGCAGGTATTGATTAAACATCACTGCTGAAATGATGATAATCATCCATACCACAGCTGCCAATACAGTAGAACCTCTTCTATGATCCCCTGTGTCATCCATCTGCCTTTCCATCATATTTATCCATTCCAGCATTTCCTTTTAAATGTCCTACGGCTTCCTCAGCTTAACCACTTGATGAGTGGGTTCACATCATTTATCCACTAATAATATGTCATGCATTTCAAACATCATGCAAATCATATGAAAGTAGTCCCTCCCATAGTGAAACATTAGAAACCATGCAATGTTATTTAATAGAAATATGACCATGTTGCCATTTAGGATAATATTTTTCATTGTGATAGTTTGTTTGCTTTTAATCAGAGGGTAGAATTAGTATGCGTCACTCTCGACTGGCTGCAGACTCACAATGCGAGGAGCTTTTGTTTCTGCGGCTTGTATGTGACTTGCTTTCAAACAACATGGTTAGTGAAATGATATTGCATTTTCCTTTGTCCAATCTTCTCCCCACACTTTTGGATTACTGATTACAATTTGTGTATGCACATTCTGTTGCTGAAGTCTGTATGAAGAATGAATCTTATAGCAAAAATGTTTGCATGCAAAATTCTCCAAAAAACACCCCTATTTAAAATGTTTAACTCCAACCTAAATTTCAAGATTATCAATAACTGGAAACTTAGTTTAAACATTTGACCTGACCACCATGGTGTAGATCAGAAGCTACTACACTGACTGTCAGCATATCCTGTTTTACACCTCCAAAAGAGGAGGGAGAAGATGGAGCACAGATAAGGTCTAAAGCAGTTCTGACCATGTTTTGTGTACAAAAGTTTCCAACCTAAGGGAAGGTTCAGAGAAATAAGCTATAGTGTTTTCCTGTTTTTGATACTGCTGCAAAATAATCACAAAATCAAACTACATTTTTTTTAAAAGTGAGTCATTTTAAAAAATAGTGCTGTATTATTGATCAATTTGTGTTAATGAGAGACAGATTCATGTGGATTTTTCAAATTAACTGATTAATATTCTTTGGCATGTCTGGTTTGGTGCGGTGGAAGATTACCTTTTTTTTTAAAGTCACACGCATATGACTCTACAGTTTAATCAAGGTTGAAACTCCTCCTTCAAGGGGTTTTCATGTAGGAATGGTGCTAACAGTGTCAGTCAAAACCAGATGTTGATGTAACCGACAGAGGTCTGTTGCTTCATTCCTCTCACTGCATTAACAACATAATTTATAGAGAAGACTGTGTCAAACAAAAGGGAAAAGAACACAACAAGGGTCAACTCACAGCCTCCTTTTTAAGGAAATCTGACGGTCACTTTATATGAAACATTAACCCCTTGACGCCTATTGTCGCAAATTTTCCTCAAACTGCTTCCATTCAGAATGCATCCAAGATAGTGTATGTGTTCCCCCAATGCTGATTCATGCATATTCGATACGCACCTAGG
>JAPZDV010000564.1:0-10710 GCA_029814665.1 Acanthurus lineatus
GTCAAACAGCAGGATGCATCAGGTCATTCTTAGGTCAAAACAGCAGTGAACAGCTGAGGCTACAGACTAATTACAAAAGCATACAACACTAACATGGCATGTCCTTTTGATAACAATCCTGTGGATGAAGGTGCAGCATTACTGCGCAGAGAATTAAATATTCGTCGGGAGATGGTTATCAGAGAGCGCAAATAGATGTTCTAGCATTTCCAGACAATTATCTTTTTGAGCGGTTTCTGTTTCACGTTACTGTTTCACGTTACAGTCCATCATCTACATACACAACCCTAATCTGTCCTTACATTTGCAACATTACCAACCGTAGTCATGCTCTCACATCCCAGCAGATATTGTGTTGCACTGCATTTCTTTGCAAATGGGAGTTTTTTTGTACAATGTTGGAGGTGCAGAGCACTTGAGTAAGGCAACTGTATGCAGGACGGTCAGAAAAGTGTGTCTCGCCCTGAAGCGGCTATTACCCATATTTGTCGTTTTCCCTAAAAACTTTCCCATAAACCTGTCAGAGCCATCAAGGAGGAGTTTCACAAGACTGCAGGTGAATGATGTAGAGATCCGTTAAATGAATTTTAAATTATATTCTGACATTGTGCTGCAACCTCAGACTGAGATTAGTAATTTTAACAATGTAAAACATAATCAAAATGAGGTACCCCCGTGAGATTATGTCAATTTCTTACCTGTTTGAACCATGTTTTTCATATTTCATTTTAAACTGCCGCCAAGTGCGCTTCTCCCCCACGGGATTGCACCTAAATGAAACAAATTAGTTGGCTGCCATTCAAGCAGTTTTTCCCTGTAATATTATTGTGATTGCAAAGGACTACATTTAAACGTACGCATTGATCTGAGCAGCAACGTTCTCCCACGTTGTCTCCCTCTCTTTTGCAGCTGCAGCGGTATTGCACTTCTTTCTAAAAACATTTTCAAACTTGCCGTATGAGCGCATTAAAATGTCCAGTTCTAGTGGGGTGAAAAACACAGCCCTCCGCTTCCCCGTTGCCATGGTGACTTGTCGAATCGGGGCTCATTGATGCTGTCTTTTTATAGTTGTAGTGCACGCGCTTAACTCCAAGTGGAACTACTCCGAGTTGATCAAACTAACTCAAATCAGCTGTTTTGGAACCGTTTGAAGAGTTTGTTGAACCTGCTTTGTGAAACAGACCCCTGCTTAGAGAGAATTTGATTGAAACTTCTGGGCGCTATAACATCACTGGCTCTTCATTATAGCATGTTTTAATAAAGTGGATCATACTACTAACATTTCTAACAAATCAGTTTTACAGGAGAGTGTTCCCACCTGCGTCAAGACAACCATCATCATAGTAGTAGCTAAAAAAGATTGCAGTATCTAGCCTTTGTGGCACTCACCCTTACTTCATTAAGTAAAAACGTTCCATCAAAAACAGCTATCAATCAAATCAGCTATCTCTACTGCCCTCCAACCAGTCTTTACACACCTTTACAAAACCTAGTGCCTCCCCCTCCCCATGATGCATTTCCTGATTTTTCCTGAGTGTGTGTTTCTTGCTTACTTGAGTGAAGTGTTTGTGTATGTGGTAAACTCACCAAACTCCTAATAACAGTCTTGTCTGCAGGTTGGATAGTTGTGGTTTTCATTTTAGTTTACCTTTTAAAAAGGGATGAATATAGTGGTCAATTTAAAGAAAAGCAAAATGTTTCACAGTCAAAAAAGGTTTCTTTATAGTTTTTGTCTTGTGTTTTTAATGTCATTTCGACTTAATCTGGAAGTCCCCCCCCCGTCTCTCAGGGTAATTTGGTGTCTTAAACAAGTTAAGCACAACACAACAAGACCCCCTTGTGTTCTGGCGTCAGGTCCCTATTTTTCTCAGCCCCTCAACCATCTATCCAAAGGCATCTATCATAACAGCCAGAGGATGAGCACAAGGTTGGAAGATAACAGAGGCAAGATTTAAAATTCCCCAAGAAATCTCAATAATTTTTTGCTTTTAATACTGTAATCACAGGCCAAAAAGAAAGAAAAAAATTTTCAAGTTTAGGCCTGTATTCTAGTTTTACACTAAGTCATCATTGTATTTTTTAAATTCATTTGATTTCTGTTGCTTATAGTGCTGTTGTTTATGCTATGTATGTATGTACCTGTATGTTACTGCCTACTGCTGTGCAATAACTGGCAGACAAGATAAGTCAGCACTGCACTCTGCCACGCAGTTAAATTCTGTGGTGGAGTGGTATTTCATTTGACAAAGCTCCCACTCTTACAAAAGAAAGCCTTCTTTGCCTGCCATCAATGCCATTGTGGGTAAAAAAGAGTGCAAAGACAGTCAGTACGTTTACATGTTGCCAGAAAAAGTCAAATATTGGGTTAGTCACACTAAAATTAAGGGGGGTACTGCAAGGCAAGATTAATGGGTTAGCCAGGTATGTTAAGTCTAAAGCCGAGCTTTCCTGTAATATGAAGGTGCCTCTCTTTCAATCTGGCTAGATCATTGTGGTAACATATGCTGAACTCACCCTGATTAGGAGCAGGTTATGTTCAGCTTTTAAGTTTAAAATTGGCTAAAAGCACTGCTCTTTCACTATTACTCTCCTTTGGTGATGATGTTACTGTTTATTGAAAATCCAGTGGAGCTGGGTGCGAGAATTAGCCTATAAGAGGATCACTACACAGGGAGAAGGTTTTTTTTCAGAGACAGCACAGATCCGCTGGCACATTGTATTCTGAAGGAACTTGCCCCGCTCTTGTCTTGCTTATTCCATTTTTTTTCCCTGTTGGCTTCAGATGGTATTGACAATTTAAATTTGAACTAATCATATTTTGCATACAGTGTGAAAAAAACAGTGAGTCAGTTACATACCACTTTGTATATATTTATTGTTTAATCTTGTTATTCTTCCATGTCCATTTTACAATGCTGGTACCACAGCTAGTAGAGCACAATATGAAGTTCTGCATTATGTTGTTGAATATGCAATAAATTTGATCTAATTATAATATTTAATATGATTAATAATTATATAATAATTTTATTGGTATTTATGGATAGTAGCCATTTAAATAAATAATTTCCCTTTGATGTGGCCTAGAAATACATTAATTACAACATATTTTTTGTACAGCTTATAGGACAGTGTTAAATCAAATGCACATAGGTACTGTTGGTCTAACACTGCGATATCTCAAATATGTTTTGGACCAACATTAATTAGCAGTGCTATAAGTAAATAAGAGGGGGACAGGGAATTAAAATGTACATTACTTTCCTCATTTACATGGTCAGCAATTTTTTGCCAGCACTCCTCTCTAGCTTTATATGCAGCAACAGTGTTGCTTTTGTTAGTTATGATTTTCTTTAAAATTCCTCATAACCCTCCGTTATGAGAACTTGCTCCTCTTGACTGAGGTAGGCAGCTGGTGATCGATTTAGGCGGAGGTAGAATCATTTGATGCACCAAATTTCCCTTCTTATGTGAACACGCACAGAGCCCTGGGCAGAGTGCCTGAGTTAACAAAGCACGGTGATAAACACCTTTGTGTTACCAGTTCCTATGCTGGGCATCGACCTAGAAGCTGAACAACATAAATTTGTTGAAGAAAGCTAGGAAGTCATCTTCTACTTTCAGCTTTTCCCTTTAGGGATCGCCACAGCGGATTGCCAGTTTCCATCTTGCCCTGTCCTTTGCCCCTTCTTCTGTCACAGTTACCACCTGCTAGTGTTGTCATGATACCAATATTTTGGTATCGATACTGGTACCACCATGTATTTTGATACTTTTCCATGCTTTTCCAAATAAAAAGAGAGCACGAAAAATGTCATTATTGACTTTATTTTAGTAGAAAATCTTAGAACTATAACTATGCATCAATAAATAAAATAAAATACCACAAACACAGACTTTTCTAATGCACAGACAACATGGGTATTTAACCAGAGAAAGTGGGAGCGAATTGCAATGCAGCTTTAATTTTTTTCCAGAGCTACTTTTGTGGAGGGTGAAGGGGGCTGGTGTTGCTTGCTTTTAGCACTGAATTTGGCTTTTTTTCATGGGTATATAAGTTATTTCCTGTCGTTCTCTGAACTCCTTATGCAGGTCTGGCTGCTTGTCCTTCAAGTGTTTTGCCAAGTTGGAAGTGTTTCTACCCTTGGCCAGACATGTTTTGTAACACCGTTTACACAATGGTGTGTTGGTGTTAATGGCTTCACTGTACTAATTTGTTTTAAGGCTGAAGTAATTTCATATAGCACTTTGCGCACCTGATTTATCTCCGTGTTGCGGCTAGTTGCAGTTATGTCACGCGGCGGCATAAAAAAAAAAAAGGACCGGTCTCAGCCAAGCACAGTATAATACTGTTTTAAATGCCTCAGTACCCCGGTACCAATTTAGTACCGGTATACCAAACAAGCCTACCACCTACATATCCTCTCTAACCACATCTAGAAACCTCCTCTTTGGTCTTCCCCCTCTTCTCCTCCCTGGAAGCTCTATCTCTAGCATCCTTCTACCGATATAATCTCTGTCCCTCCTTCTAACATGACCAAACCATCCCAGTCTAGCCTCTCTGACCTTGTCCCCCACACGTCTAACCTGGGCTGTTCCTCTAATCAGCTCATTTCTAATCCTTTCCATCCTCGTCACTCCCAACGAAAATCTAAGCATCTTCGGCTCTGCCACCTCCAGCTCTGCCTCCTGTCTTTAAGTCATAGCCGCCATCTCCAAACCATACAGCAGAGCTGGTTTCACTACCATCTTGCAGATCTTTCCCTTTACTTCTGCTGCTACTTTTCTGTCACAGAGGACTCCTGACTTTTCTTAGCCTCGCTTCCACTACACTTTCCCAGACCTTCATTGTGTGGCTCATCAGCTTTATGCTCCTGTAGTTGCTGCAGCTCTGAACATCACCTTTGTTCTTGAAAATCGGCACCAATACACTGTCCCTCCATTCCTCAGGCATCCTTTCATTCTCCAAGACAGTATGGTACAATCTTGCTAAGAACTCAACTCCTGTCTCTCCTAAAGACTTCCATACCCCTACTGGTATGTCATCAGGCCCAACTGTCCTCCCATTTTTCATCTTCTTTAGATCTGCTCTAACTTCAGCCTTACTGATGCCTGAAACTTCCTGATTTACAGGTGTCCCACCTTCCATCCCTCTCTGTCTCTCATTTTCCTTGTTCATCAGTTCTTCAAAATACTCTTTCCATCTTGCCCTCACACTCTCCTCACTTCTGAGTACATTCCCATCTCTGTCCTTAATCACCCTAACCTGCTGCACCTCGACCTTTCTGCCTTGCCAATTGGTACAAGTCCTTTTCTTCTTCCTCTCTGTCTAATCTCTCATACAACCCATCAAAGGCCTCTTGTTTAGGCTTTGCCACTGCAACCTTCGCCCTACGTTGCATATCTTTATATTCCTGCCTACTTTCTTCATCTCTTCCTATCCCAATTCTTCTTTGCTAACCTAACCTTGTCCTGCTTATGCATCCCTGAACCTCCTTGTTCCACCGCCAAGTTTCCTTATCCTCTTTCTTTTGTCTAGATGACACACCTAGCACCTTCCTGCCTGTTTGCCTGATCACATTGGCTGTGGTTGCCCAGTCATCTGGCAGATCCTCCCTACCACCAAGTGCCTGTCTCAACTCCTCCTTGAAGTCCTCACAGCAGCTCTCAACTTCCACCATTTGGTCTTCTGTTTTATCTATGGTCTTTTCTCCTTCTTATGCCCCACCAGAATCATCCTACATTGTATCACTCTACGCTGTGCGGCTACGTTCTCTCTTGTCAGCACCTTGCAGTCATCAGTCTCTTTCAGAGACTTGCATCTTCTGTACAGAATATAGTCCACCTGCGTGCTCCTACCTCCACTCTTGTAAGTCACTCTGTGTTCTTCCCTCTTCTGGAAAAATGCTTGCCCATCACCTCCTCATCTCCTCTGGTCACTTCACTTACCTGGCCATTGAGGTCTGCTCCGACTACCACTCTCTCACCTATGGGAATACTCCGCGTCAACTCATCCAACTCATTCCAAGAATTCTCTTTCTCCTCTAACTCACAACCAACTTGTGGGGCATAAGCACTAACAACATTCATCATTACTCCCCCAATTTCAATCTTCTTTATCATCAGTCTGTCTGACACTCTCCTTACCTCCACAACACTATTCACATACCCCTCCTTCAGGATCACATCAACCCCATTTCTCTTCCCATGTACTCCTCCAATGCTTCTAGCCTTGCTGCTTTTCCATCTGGTCTCTTGGACACACTGTGTATCTACCTTTCTTCTCTCCATCATATCAGCTGTCTCTCTACCCTTTCCTTTCATTGTTCCAACATTCAGAGTTCCTGCTCTCACCGCTATGCTGCTGCCTTTCCTCGTCTCTCTCTTTCCTCACACGTCTTCCCCCTCTCTGTTTTCTTTGTTTATGACCAACAATAGCTCAGTTTCCGCTGGCACCCTGTCAGGTAACAATGCCAGTAGTGGTCGTGTTAACCCGGGCCTGACTGATTCAGTATGGAAAACTTATTTGCAAGCCGCTTATTTGTTTGGCATAGTTTTACGTCGGATGCCCTTCCTGTCACAACCCTCCCCATTTATGCGAGCTCAGGACTGGCACCAAAAGTACACTGGCTTGTGACCCTTAGTGGCTGGTTTGAAGAAAGAAATTAATGTATCACCATGGCAAGTGTGAAAAAAGTGAATAGACAAGGAGTTAAACATTTAACAATTGTTTTGTATGTGACATAATAGGTCAACAGGAAGAGGCATCCAGTAGTAACTAGCTAAAAGATATCTTATCACTGCCTTACATCGCAGAGTTGGACATGATTCTGTCAATACATCGATTTCCAACTGGTGCATGTTTACTAGGTTGAGAGCAGTAGCCTAATTAGATGGCCCGATCGAACAATAACTGTAGCTTGACTAGACGGTGCATGTAAAGGTCCTGAGTGACCACCTCTACAACTCAAAATTGAAAGTAGACTGGATCGTTGTTCAGGCTGTAAATAATAGGCTGTTTCCACCTGGTTTTATCATCTGTTCTGAGTGATCTGATCACAAGTGGACAGCAATAAGCATGTGCATTCCAACCTGGTATCGACATGCGTCTCCAGTGACCCCATGTGATCGGATTTCATATCTCCAGCAGATCTGTGATTTCCGCATCTATTGGAGGCAGCCATGAATTTAACCATGCCTAGTTGAATAACACCCTTTCTGTTTTACACATAATTGTTAACTTTTTCTTATTTAGTTGTTACAAAAAGAAAGGATGCTTTGTTCCCTTTTCATCTTTACTATAGTAGCTCTCTGAAGGCTATGCTATATTTTCCTTTTTTTTAGAGCACCACATTACACTCTTTGCACTTCTCCAGCTGCATTTCTAGTCAAACTCTCAGTGAAACAAATAATATGTGTAAAAATGAGATAATGATCCATGTGCTGTAGGCACACGATTTAGAATAAAACCAAAATGTGCATAAATAATTACACCACTTTTATGCCTCTGTAACGGTGAAAGTCAGGGCCATATGTCTTTTTGGGTTTTCTAGTTAACGCAATAGCTCAGGAACGCCTCAAAGAAGTTTCTAAAAAGGTGGTGTTTACTGTGACTCAAGGATAAACTGATTAGATTTTGGAGGTCAAAGGTCAAGGTCACCGTGGCCTTACGTTCATATCATGCTTGTAAACATATTTCAGGAAGGCCAGGAAGAAATTTATTCAAATTTGGTACAAAGGTCCATTGTGACTTAGGGATAAAGTGATTAGATTTTGGAGGTCAGAGGTCACTGGGAATTCACATTGTTTGAATGTTTTATTTCGAGAACATCACAAGGGAATTTCTTTAAATTTGGTACGAAGGTCTTCTTGGACTTTAGAATATTTATTAGATTTTGGAGATCAAAGTTCACTGGGACCTCATGTCTTATGAATGTTATATCTCTGGAAGACCTCAAGGTTACTAGTTCAAAATTGGTAGAAAGGTCCACTCAGAGGTTAAGGATGACCTAATTAGTTTTTGGAGGTCACAGGTCAAGGTTACTGTGACCTTAAATTTTTATGGCCCATTTTTTAATCACAATATCTTGGGGAAACCTCAAGGGAATTTCTTTCAATTTGACACAAACATCAATTTGGATTCAAGTATAAATTGATTAGATTTTGAAGGTCAAAGGTCAAATGCTTAACGCTCATCTTAACAGGTGTTAAAGGGATTTTTGTCAAATTTTGCACAAAACCACACTTGGACTCAAAAATGATCTAACTACAGTTTTGTGGTCAAAGGTCAAGATCATTGTGAAAGTGTAAAATCTTGTGATCACAATATCTAAATAAAAAATGCATTGTTTTGGGGTTTTTTCATCAAATTTGGAACAATTGTACCCTTGAACTGGGTGAACTAACTTTAGAGGTCAGAGCTTACTGTTGTCTTACTTATTTTGAGGTCACAGTGACCTTTTGCCATATTGTAGCTTGTAAGTTTTGCCTTTTTAAGATTGTTGTCTCCTCAAGGTGGTATAGTCTTTTACCAGAAATGGCCTTTTAGATTTTGCTAAGCTTGTGAACACACAGGTTTTTTTTCATACAGTCTGTTTTTTAATTGCTCTACAGGAAATCTGATTTGGATGTGCTTTCTGCAAGATTTATATGACAACAATCTTCACCACCTCCGTTTGACCATTTCCCTCCTTTATTTTCATTACAAGCACTAACAATTTAAAATTTTTCTTATGGCACACACTATAGCTCTTCCATACATTGTTTGTTACAAACAATGCACCTAGACCACAAAAACCAGCCAGCCTTTCTTCCAGACCTCACACAGTACTATAACTGTCCAGCAGTTGTATAGTTTGCAGAGACACATAAGCGCCAGGTGGTATCTCTATTTTCAAATTATACTTTTGTCAAGAAGACAATAAAAATAGTAGACACAATGCATCATGGAAAGGAAATGCCCCTAAATCCCCTAACAAATGTACTAACTGTTTTTTGGCATAGAAAATAGATAAAATAATTACGAAGGACCTTCAGTTTTGGATTTATCATGATTCAGTAGAAACAGGTCTTCAAAAAGACACTGAAATTCCAGGAGACAGAGTCTGTTAAAGGGACTTAATCGCACCAAAGCGCTTCTTGGAACAGCACAGCTGCTATTTTGGCTGAAAAAAAAAAAAATTCTACCCAAAAGAAATCAAAGTCTTTTTAGTAATTTTAGAATGATGTATTTTGGCATAGAATAAATACCTTAGACTCCAAAAGTGTAGTAAAATATTATGGAGCAAACTCACTGTGCGCTATCATACAGCCAATGACTCCTTTTTGATAACTACTGGAAATTTTAAGGTGAAGTGTTCTCTTTCATATTACTCAGTGCATGAGTTGACACATCGGATCAGTCAAGCCAACCTAAATGTCAAAATGGTGTCTTACCACTATGTTTGTTAATAACCTCTCTTTTGCATAAACATACACTTTGGTGGTGATCTGATCTTGAAGCACATGGCTGTGATGGCTTCCACTTGTTGTTTACCTTGTTGTTTTTAATATGATGCTGTTATGGCGCAAATGGGTATCTGCCACTGCTTAAACAGAAGACATCGATTGAGGATGTGGTTCTTCCTAGGATGGATTGCTGTTCCAGCTGTTAAAAGAATGTGGCCACATGTAGCCCAGACCTCTTTCCAATGTTGTTTCAGTGATCAGATCTCAATGCGTCCTCAATGCGTCTTGGATTCGTTCCAGGTATTTAAGGCTGTCCACTTGTGATTTGATCACTGAGGACAGATGTTAAAACACGATGAAAACACAGTCCAAGACAACTAGCCTCTTCTGCAAACTTACCCGCCCAAGCATAGCTTTGGACCACTAAAAGCCAATAACACGAATTGAACAGGTTAAAAAGTGTTCAGCCTATCAACACTAATCAAGCATGAGCATTTACACCAACACTAGGGACTTAAAAATCACTTTTGGTCTGGATAACAGTATCAGCAAATTGGCAATAAATGTTAGCTAACAAACGATTCTGACACAACCTACATCCCTCTGACAGACCAACACTGTTGACTAGCGCTAACTGAGCTCATTTCACCAAAGTCTGGTAACACTGAGCTTTTAAATATCAAATATATGACTTATATTTTTCTGTGGACCAATCATTAATGAAATGCTGGATGGAGTATATTTATTTATTTCAATGATGCTCAAAGCATCAGCAAGGCTCAATGTAGGGATGATATAAAGCAGTGGTTCCCAAACTTTCTCTTCTGGGCCCCCCTTTAGGGGAAAAGTTTTGCACCCCCCTCGCTCAAAAAAAAAAACAGGACATACATACACATATTTTGTTTTTAGACTCCATTGCAGTTTGTTAACAAAAATTTATTTATAAATTTACAAACAATTTATTTATAACAAAATAACAAACTGCCTTTACGGTGTATTTATGTTCAGTGTAACAGGTTTTTTTTATATATTCAACATTGCTATCCATGCATTTTTCAAAAATTGCCTCTCTGCAAAAATGGATTTTAAAACATGAACAACTCCCTGAGAGGAAAAAAACAAAATCTAAAGGTTTGCTCTGCAAAAATTACACCTTTAATCCTCACATTTTTCAGTGACTGGTGTGGGCCTGCTTCATGCTGCAGATCTTCTCAAATCTGGGTTGCAGTTTTGAGATTGCCACTCTGAGTTCATTTTCAATGT
>JAPZDV010000565.1:0-10703 GCA_029814665.1 Acanthurus lineatus
GTACAGGGAAGCCTAACAAGGTAACCAAGAGATGAGGAACAAACTGGATGATAGATAATTGTTTTTAGTGTATTTAACAGCTGATTTAAGACATGGGTCAAAACCGACCCGTTAACACAAGAGATGGTAACAGAAAGCTAACACAAGAGGAGGGTTAAACTGTGCACAAGCTGCATTTTAAACACACTGAGACGATGAAAACCACTCTCTTACAACGCTAATGTTACCTAATTTCACCTTTCAAACTGCAACATGCCAGACTCGCCTGGCTTTTAAAGGGAATGACATGTCACACTCTGATTGGTTTAATTGAATTGAATTGAATTTACACACCTGTAACTAACTGAGTGTCTAAATACAGCTTAATCTGTGCCCTAATCTGTGCTCAGATTACCAGTTAGCATTAATTTACTTCTAGTTATTGTCTGAGTTAGAGGTCATGATAAGCTAATTAGCTTCGGTTAATTTCAGTGACGATCGACCTGCAGAGACTCAAGCGATAATCCATCACAGTCGATGTTTATCTCACATCATCACCGCCTGCTAATGCAGCGAACAGCAGAGGCGTCTTTGAAAAACTTTAATCGCTGATGCATTCAAGGACACTGACATCTGACATTCAAGAGTTGGCTTCTGAACTGAAACCTTTTTAAAGGAGAAAAAAGCCACAGGATCTTTTCACTCTCTGTTCCCATTAAGCAAACCTGGAAAGTCTGATGCAGCCAGACGTTCACTTTCTTAATGTTTTTATTTTTGGTTTATGCAGCAGCTTGTGTTGGTTTCTCCTCTGCAGACTCTGTATTTTCAGGCTCCATTTATCAGTTTATGAGTTAAATGTATGCAATTTTCCTCACCTGCATTGATCAAATGACATTTTATTGGTTGATATTTGATGAATTATAGAAACTGGACTTATTATTGACTTTGCAGAAAGAAAAAAGGGTCATAATGAAGCCTTTTTTTTATCCTGCTCATGTTTTTCTCCTGAGCCGTCAGAGACATTTGGTTTCATTAGTTTCACTCCTTGTTCAGGGTCCTTTCAGCAGCTGCCCGTGTTTTAACTCTCTTTGATCCTTTCGACCCAGCAAATTTAATGATCACCCGCGGAAACAGGGATTATTTCATATGCTTTTCATGCAGGAACGCACTTTAAACTCATGCTAACGAAGGAGGCAGGAGAGCTGCTCCTGGATCTCAGGAGCCTCCGAATGACGTCCGAACATGCCTTCATATCGGAGGATGTTTGTCTTTTAGATGTTTGTGTGACTTATTTTCCACATTTTCCAAAAACAAAATTAGGTTTTCACGTCCATGTGATGTTTATGTTTGTGGTTTTATTCTTGATGATTAGCACCGTTGCACAGTTTGAAGAGTGTGCAATCCTTATTCAGACTCTGAATTAAAAAAGTGAGGTTCCTCTTGTTTCCCTTCTCGGTGACATCAGGCAGCTGAATGCAGAGCAGCCAATCAGCTGCCAGTTTGTGGCGGCAGAGTCGACAGAAAGCGTCGGAGCTGCTGACAGACTGAGGTTGAGCTGCCTCGGCCTCCTGCTGTTCGGTGTCACTCTGCCCTCCATTTCTGTCACCTCCTCCTCCTCCATCACAGCGAGCTTTGCACATCGTGTCGCGTCGGCCTCTTTTAAGAACTCTGATGACAGCTGAGAGAGTTTTCTGACTATAATTGAAAATCATTTGACGACGTTTATCGGTAAGGCTGGTCTGACATGAGCTGCTTTCGCCACATGTGACCCTGCAGCTCACCTGGGTCTTACCTGCTGATGAGCTGAATCATCACCTTTGCAGGGCAGCGTCAGTATCTGAAGAACAACATAACGCTGCATCAGTGCTACTGAGGCGGCAGAGGCAGACAGAAAGTTCAGTCCCACAGTTTGAGGAGCCTGCAGGGGTTTCCAGATGTGATCAGCGATCAGAGGATTGGTTTCGGTTTCTGTGTCGGTATGATAGCAACAAAACTGGCAACCTCGCTGTGATGACAAGACTTCAGGAGGCTGCGCCGAGTCTCTGAGCTGCTTTCTGACAGGAAACTGGAGTTTAACAGTGTTGTGGAAGTGCAGAGCTAAAATCTGTGGAATACTCGGCTCGTTGGTTCTTTTAAAATGTTGTACAGCGTTTGGACAAGCTAACTGTTTCCCTCTGCTTCCAGCCATTATGCTAAGCTAGGCTAATCATGCCCAGACTCCAGACTGAACACACAGGTTAAAGAGTTTTGTTGTTAAATGTTTTCCTGAAATGCAGTACACAGTTTGAAAGACAGCAGAAACAGGAGTGAGAAGAGGACTGAGGTCGACTGTGGTGGATTTTTTTTTTCTGAGCAGAAACTCTGCTGTGTGCTGATATAGATGCCCACAAACACACACACTCTTTCACACACAGAATGTGACTTAAAGAAGCATCACATTTAACTTGTTATCAGCAACACCTGGATGCTTCCAGATGTTTCCTCCCTGTTTGCTGCCTTCGTGGTGTTTGTTGTTGGTGCCGTTTGAACAGAAGCAGTAAATTTAATGTCCTGGGAAAAAAACTCAAACCCTCGTTAACATGCAGAGCACCTGCTTTTTCAATAAATCCTTTTTTTTGTTGTTATTTAAGGTGGTGCTCTTTCAACAGTAACCCATCAGTATATCTGCATTTTGTTACCACTTTGTTATATCATGGTTTTCTTTTTAAATTCATTCTGCTGTTGTGACTGAAACAGAAGGATTTAGTGACATTAATGCAGAATGTGCTGAAACTGATGCACATAAATGTTCACTGTGATGCAGATGTTGGATCACGAGTCCAGTTTTTACATGCAGACGATGATGCTTTTTTAAGCTTAGTTAAGTTGTGTTGAGTTTTTATCAGCTGCTGATTTCTAAAGTAGTTCCTCAAATAAAAGTTTCCTAAAGATTGATTTTAAACTTACAGATCAGAATGCAGGACATCAACACATATTATTTAATGCTTACTATCAGAACAACCTGAGTGTGTTTGGCTGAAAACTGTTGCTCCTCTGCTGTCGTCTTTTCGTTGTTTTGTCGGATCCTCAAAGTGTGTTTGCAGCCTCAAGTGAAAGTCTGACAGCAGAACTCTGATATTTATGTTCTTAAAGCACAAATATGTGTTAAACTCCTCTCTTATGAAAGATTTCTGTTCATCTTAAACACACTCGGCCCCAAACAGGATGACTGGGTGCCGTCAAGCCTCCGCTAACCTGTTGCACTTTAGCAGCATGGAGACAAACTTTGCATCATCTGATTGGCTTTTCTGGTTAATTAAAACTGTTTAAAATGATCTAAAACAACAATCAGTGTCTGATTAATCTGAGCACTTTTAGATTCTCTAAATGTAAATCAAACATCCACATCTATAAAAATCTCTCGGTGTGAATAATGTGAACTCTTTTTTTGTGCCTCGGCCGTCTTCTGTGGGTGAACAGACGTCTTTCTTCACCTTTGATCTTAATGACAGAAAGTCTCCGGAGCTGCAGCCTGTCATCACGTTCCTCACCTCACAAATACATTCAACAAACTGTAACGTCGGCTAAAAAAAGAAACTGAAAACCCGACGGAGACGTCCGGGTCGCTCTCTCTGATCACGATCGTCTCGTCGCTGTTCATTCGCTCTGGCACTTCTTCCTTTCTTCTCCGACGGCTGAAGTCTGCTTCCACTTTCTCATCCCACTGGTGTTTTATTTTAAACGATGTCAGAGAGCCTTTGAGTCTGAGTTTAAATCACACACTTTGAACATTAACACCCAGACTGCAGAGAAAAGGAAACTTTACAGGACTCTTAAAAATATGGATGATACTCAGAGAAAATTACACTCGTAGAAGACGGATTCTGATGGAGAGATGAAGAATATTTTCATGCATACTGTTGGAGAAAAATACCCAAATGAAACTGTTGTTACAGATGAAATAAAAGTTTGTAGACAAACTAAATTAAGCTGATTATCCCACTGTCATCTGCATGAAAACTGAGCATCATTCAGACTCAAATATCAGATTAAAATAGCACACAACAGGAGCTATTTTTCTTAAAAAATTGCACCTTCTTCTTGTTGTTTGTCATGTTTGGAAAGTTTCCTCTGAGATGAATCAGAAAGTCCTGATCCCTGAGTCTTTTCTCTCATTAAAAAAATGTAATATTTCCATTTGAACAGATCTTTTATCTCACATTCTTGCAGCTTGTTTGAGTTTGTGTCTCTTAGTTTTCTTCCATCAGGCTCTTTATGAAATCAGAGTGATTTCTTTCAGCTCTCAACATTTTTTCCATTTTCATTCTTATTAAACTCCTCACCATCGAAAGGAGTGAAAGTTTGTGTGTTTGTAACTGAGTTTGAGTCGTGCAGCTGAACATTAAAACGTCTTTAGTGTCAAACAAACTGGTTTCAGCTGATCCTGCTGTGGGACTTTGCATCTGTACTTTAGAAATAACTTAGTCAACTGTTGCAAAGTGCTGCTCTCTTTAATGCAGCTCACAATATGAATGCAACAGTTTCTGCAGCTCATTCAGAAACAAAATATGAAGCAGTAGATTCATAAAGTACAGTTTTTCATATAAAAACATGCCACTTTTTGTAGCACAATTTGAAATAAATTGATAATGTCCTTTATTTCCACCAATGCATCGGTGAAATGCTTTGTTGCGGGAGCTTAATGTCGCTCGGCAGCGTGTGAAACGACTCCTGATGTCGACGCTGAAAGCTGCTGAAATGAGTGACGCAGCAGCAGGAAACCTCTCAGGACTCCAGTTTGTAAAATGTCAGGTCGTCTCTCAGGCCTCTCGCCGCTCTGACGAGTGACACCGGAACGTATTTTTTACTGCCGATGAAGCGGTTTGAATCGCATTGTGTTGCCACGGCTGTGGATCTCTGGATGCTTTAATCTAATAAAAGACCTCAGCACCCCCCCACCCCCACCCCCTCCTCCTGTGCTGCAATGATCAATTGATTCAAATGGCCTCGGTGGACAAGCCGAGGCAGCGCTGCGCTTCTATTTTTATCCTTTTCGTTGGGGAAGTCGCAGCCGTCATCCCCCCTTTTTTCCACAGTCCGGTCTTGTCAATCTCTTCCTCCTCTCTGCAGTTCACGTTCCTCCTCTCTCGTTTTTCTTGTTGTGTCTGTTTGTCTCCCTCCTTTTCCTCCTTTCTCCTCCTTCTCCTCCCTCTTCCTTCGTTGCCTGCTGCGACCCAGTGGAGAGCTTTTCTGCCTCATTGACTCTCTGATCCACCAGCAGTCATTAGGAAGTCGAGGCTCCAGTCGGATTCATGCAGCCGTCGCTTCCTTATTCTCAACACAATGCTTGTTTTTTCCACTCGTTCTTGAACGTTTTCGTTGTGTTCTCGTCTTGGTTTCGCAACTTTTAAGTGAACTTTTAACAGCAAAATGTCGTCAGTGAGCCTCAATAAAAGCAAGATTAAGATTAAAGTTTCTTTTCCTGCAGAAACTGTAAATCTGCTGCTTCGTTCTGTGAAGTTTCTGAGATTAAAGATCCACAGTTTATATTCGTTGTTCACACGAAGGCGACGATCCAACATCAGGAGCAACAATGAGAGGAAACAGCTGAGAAAGCAGCGATTGCAGCGGCGCTTCGCTCCTCCGATACTGACGGACGGATTTCTGGATCTGAACCAGAAATCACAACCTGAACACTGATAGAGGGGTTTTACATAACACCAGTGTTTTTACAGTCAACAAGGTCACTTCCAGCTGGGGGGCAAAGAGGCAAAATTCACCATCTATCATCATTTATTTATGTCATGAAACAAACTGTGCTGCTGAAACAAGAAAGAGCTTCAGTTAAAGTTGGAGTTCGGTACATTCAGACATGTATGTTGGACAGTTTAGTTTGAAAATGTGACCATTTTTTAGTGTGTGTAAGACTGAAAGGCCTAAAGAGTTCAGATGTTTTAGCTCTATGTTTGTCTTTTTGTCATTCGACACTTTGATCCGGACTCATATATCAATAAGAACAAAAGTCCTGAAACTTTTTGATCAACAGCAGCTTCATCGATGTGAATTTGTGAATCTCTCAGACTCGTCCTGTGGTCAAAGGTTTTATTTTTCAGATCATATAACTTTACTTACAGGTTAGATTAGGTTAGATTGTCACACATTTAAAAGACATGATGGAGCCTGCTGGATCTTTGGTTTCCCTCTAGCGCCACCCTGAGGCTCACATTTGCTATTTTAGTAACTAAGTTGCGTGTTTCAGTTGCACAAATTACAATAACAGACATTAAAGTCGCCCTTAAGAATAATATTAATCACGATTAGCCCTCAACTTTTCATCTTAGCATTAGCATTAGCGTTTAGCACAGAGCTGCTAGCATAGCTGCCGATCTGACGAGTGTAATCTTCCTCAACAACAGTGAAATTACCCACAACCCCTTGTTTTTGAGTTAAAAGTTCCCAGTCAGGCCTCTGTGTAAACAATGAAAGTGAATCCAGTCATTTTGAAACAGATTGTGTTTACTGACATCAGTTTTATGAAGTGGTGATCGTGAACGACTGGTGATGAGTTTCACCACCTTTGTGAAACCGTTAAACATCTGGAACTCTGCGATAAATCGTAAAAAAACACAGCAAACGTCTTCAACCTTCGCTGTTTAAAGTACAAACAGATTCCTGACGCTGAGAACAAACAGTCGACATCAATTTAGATCAAGATGGCAAGAAGAGGAGATGAAAATGAGTTTCAGGTGTGATGAAATATTTCAACCCTGATGACGAACGATGAAAAAACTCCGTCTGAAGGTGAGAAAAGCTCACTGAGGTGTTTTTTTTTGTTTAGTTCGACTTGAATAATGTTTCATGACCTTCACAATCATAAATCACTCAACCTGATTAAAACCCTCGTGGTGAATGTTAAACATGTCGTTCTCCTCCATCATCATTAAATCAGTCCAAACCTTCTTTAGACCTTATTTTTCTCGTGCAGGTGTTATGTGTCGGCTTGTTACCTGGACAGGTGAACAAGTACAGTTTGTCTGACTGCTTTGGAGGTTCAGGACCAAAGTTTAATGATTTCTGACAGTTTGAAATATGAGAAGCAGCTGATTTCTTCGTACGTCTCTGTGGTGAAATCTAGTTTTTTGCCCGGGTGATGATGGTACACCAGAACCAGACAGTCACAGGAGGCTTAATACGACGGTAAAATACATTATTATAGGATTTTAACTGCAGTCGTGCATCAGATAATATTTGAGAAGATAAAAAAGTTTGCTGCTCATCGACTGAAAGGCTCATAACTTTCTCTATATGAGTCTGTAATGATTTTTTAAAGAACTTCAGATTATGTGGCAATAAAATTTGGAGGAATTTGGACACTAATGGCAGCAAAGTTCCCTTCAGTAAAATTTTAATTCAAGAAATGATAAAATTTTTAATTTGAAAAAGAGTCTGGTGTCATTTTTTTTGTCCTTTCATGAAACAAACATTTTCTGCTGATCATCAGCTGTAAGGATCATAACTTTCTATATATAATCTTTTACTTATTTTCACCAAAAAATGCTTTGAATTTTTTAAAGATACTGTGAGATTTCTGTTACTGAAGGCTGAGACTTTTCCCTGACAGTCAAACTGGGAGGAATTTGGACACAAATGGCAGCAAAACTTCAAAGGTTTTAAAATTTTAAGATCAGAAATCATTTTAATGATTAAATTTTTAATTTGAAAAAGACTCTGGAATAATTTTTTCTTCTTTTAATATCAGTTTCACATTTCCTAAGAACAAAGAGACAAAAGGTCTGCATTCAAGGTGACGTTTTGAGTCATTATTCTCTTCCTCAGATGTTTAAAAGTCACTGATATAATATGTTAATGTCCTTAAAGAAACAGTCGTCCTGTCCGGTTTGTCCATCCTTCCCTCTGTCCGTTTGTCTGCCTGTTCAGAGTTCAGACTGTTATTTCTTCATTTAGAAACTCGAGTGCATGTAATCTGCTTCCATCCCTCTGAAAAGCCTCGCCAGCGTCTCACTGGATAATGACTGTGATATCAGTCCATCGTGAATCAGCCGTTTCTGCAGATTTCTTCAATATGCTGACAGGACGATTTGATCTTTGCAGATCATTTTATACTTTCAGCACAAAATCTAAGTGTAAGTTTCCTGCAAGGGCTTCATGACACGACTTTAAAGACATCCAGCACAGTCTCTGCATCAGTGTCAACACATCTGCAGCACATTCAGGACTTTATTTATAATAATGAAATCATGAAGTGAGAAAAATGCAAGAGGAAACTTGAGAAATTTAAATTTTGCGATAGAGAAGAGATCATGCATTCATCTGCTGTGGAGAAGAGAATCTATAGAAAACTTCATGAAGGTCAGAGCCACTTTAATATCACTTTAATGTCACAAACCGTCTCCTTCCTCCATCGACTGTCAGTTAGATTCGAATCCTGAATGTCAGCGAGACCCTGGAAAGCTCAGCGCCGAGTGATTCGAAAATGAAAGATGTGAGAAACTGAAGGAAGCAGATATTTGAGTTTTTGGCAGTCGAAGGTTTTAAAGTGTGTGTGTTTGCATGTGTGTGTGTCTGGACATGGACACACACACACACTGCAGGTCAGCTGCTGGTGTTTATAAAGGGAGTGGAGGAAGTGTTTGTCTTCGGGGAGTGATCTTCTGTCTGTGTACAGGAGATAAAACTGAGGAGTTAATAAAATGACCAAATGACTGAGAGGCGATGAGTCTCATGCTCCTGAGTGAAGAAAATTAGATTTAGAGTTTGGAAAATGGATTTAACTGAACCAGCTGAACTAATCGTGTGTGAAATATTAATCATTATGATATCGTTCAATGAGACAGTGAGGGCGCTTTCACACCTGCCTCATTTGGTCCGAACTTTCTCACTTTTTAGTTTGATCCGAACCAAAAATGCAGGTGTGAAACCTCCTCCAGTCCATGATCCGAACCAAACAGCCGAACCTTGGTCCGACCAAAGGAGGTGATCTCAGTCCGGATCAAACTGAACCGGTTTGTGTCCAGTGTGAAAGCAAAGTTTTAGTTTTATCAGTTTTAGTTTTATTGGACTTGACACTTTATTCTGCTTCTGGACTAAATCATTAAGTCAAATATGCTACACATGCTCGACATACAGCATAAATGAAATTTCAGCCCTCTCGGACCCACAGTGCAGCAGAGTAATAAATAAAGAAAACTACAATAACTAAACTAAATAAAAGACTACCTTAAATACTACAATTAACAATATAGCTCAGGAAATCCAAACTTGTGTACTAATGACAGGAAGTTACAGCAGGCTACCCAAAAAACGGCAAAACAAGTCACCGTTACCAAAACAAAAAATTAGCCATTTGGTCTGAAGACTTTATTAAGGACCAACTAGAAAAAACTCGTAAAGCTACAATCAAACTACAAAACAAGACATTTTTAAATCGCTGACGTCAGATGCCAACAAACCAATCGGAGTAAAGTACAGACACACGAAACCTACGTACTTAAAGACGATATGAAGAAGGTTTGTCACGTAAAGTCCGCTAGTCTATTGAAAAGTTACAGTGTGAAACAGAAACCATCCGAAAATAATGTACAAAATGTGACAAAAACACGAACCTTCGTACGGACGTTGGTCCGAAACATGAAACGACAGCTGTTAAAATCTCCCCAGAAGCAAAATTAAAAATTGTATTACAGAATTATTTCTCTTGTTTATAAGCTTATGAGCTTATATGCACAGAAATAACTGTATATATGCTCTATTTTTTTAAATCCCGTTCTGTTTTTGTAGCTTGAAGAACGACTAACTTATATTTTCTTGTGCAAACTTGTTGCGTAAGAGCCAATAAATTACTTTGAGACTTTGTACCTGAACTTTCATAACAGTTAAAAAAAACCCCTCATAGTTAAAACTGTTCTTTTTTAATACGTTTAATTCGCATTTTATGATTAAATAGTGTGTGTGTGCGTGTGTATATGTGTGTGTGTGTGTGTGTGTTACCGACACAATGCATGTGCTGCAATAATTGTAGCCATGACGATCAGTTGTCATTCTGTTACCATGCAGCACAATCAGGAGTGTGTGTGTGTGTGTGTGTGTGTGCATTTCTGACACATAATTACATAGAAAGACTGTTAAAGTGCAGAAATGCGGAGTTTTCGTACTTGAAGTTGAGCTGCTTCATCGTAGTTATTTTTTCTCCTCTTGTGTCGACCGCTGTTCGTTTTTTTTTGTTAAAAACTTAAAACTTCGGGTTAAAAACTGGAACTGCAACGTTTAATAATCAGAACATCTGGATGACAAGTTCCTCGATAATTAATTCATTTGATTATGTGTCACTTTAGTCATTTTTTTTAGCACACATGCTAAATACTACCTACTTCTGTTTGAGGATTCGATGCTCTTTTTGACATTTTAAAGAGTAATTAACTGAATATTTTTGTGTTTCTCTGGTTGGTTGCATGAAAGTCTTTTCATCTGCAGTCGTTTTGAAATTGCAGCTGACAGAAACGTCACAAACCTGCAGCCGTCAAACTCGGAGTCACACCTTTCTGTTCCAGATTTGACCTCACGGACTTGGCGTCCCGTGTCTCTTGGCGTGCCGTGGCGTGATGGGGGAGCTTCAGTGTGTGTGTGTGTGTGTGTGTGTGTGTGTGTGTAAGTAATGTTGTGGGAACAAAAAAACACTGTGTGAGAGTTAGAGAGATAAATATATAAAACTGTCACTAAATATTTGC
>JAPZDV010000566.1:0-10701 GCA_029814665.1 Acanthurus lineatus
TCGCCACTGTCGCCAAGTGCTTGCTCATGTGGGAATTGCTTTCAATTGTTGGGTTCCTATAAATTTAAAATATAAATTTAATTATAAAGTGTGGACTAGACATGCTCTATATGTAAAGTGTTTTGAGACAACTTTGTTGTGATTTGACGCTATATGATAAAATTGAATTGAATTGAATGATTTTTACACAATGTGACAAATCAACCATGTCCAAGACAAGGAGACAGCTCGCCATCCCATTGTTCATCATATAAATTAGTTCTGTGACAGAATTTCTCCTTTAAATCTGCAAGACTTATGACTGTACAGGTAAAATAGAATTCTTATCATCCTATATTTACCACCAAAAGGCACAATTTATGAATGTTTTCATGATTAATGTGCTCAGAAGCCTTAGACGATATAAAATAAAACACATTTACTGTGTTTTAAATTTTCTTTGAAGTAAAATACACATCTCTGCCATGTTTCATAATCAAAACCATACAGGTTTTCAGTGGTGATGATATCTTGTTAAGGCTGCTAAGGAGGATTCTTTTTTAATACTTTAGCCAGAACACTGATCAAGACTAGAATCATACACCATAGTCTACAATTTGAGCAACTTCCTGGCCTGATTTTTTGAGCAATATGACTTGTTTTAGAGTTGAACCATATTTTACCTTTGCTGTGCAGTGTAAAGCAGTCAGTGATGATGGATTAACTACTCCTGACTGGCTGTTACATGTTTGGATACATTTCAAAGGAATTTGTCAAAAACTTTTCAGCCATCCATCCTCAGTCTCTTGCAAAGTTAAAGCAGTCATGAGGGGATTCTGCAAATTCAGTGCTAGCAATAAAGTTAATAATTTATAGCCTGTACAGGAAAAAACTAGCTAACTTACCTCCAACTCTGTTTTCAATATGAACAAGTGATATTGTCCATGCCTTCTGCTCTAAACTACTTCTCTTAGTATAGCTCGAAAGTTATTATACTGTTGCTGTGACATCCAGGAGAATCCGTCTGAGCCTTTGACTCCATCTGTGTTTAACAGAGAGTGTATTTTGCATTGACTTCTGGAGTGATTGACTTCTTCATCACTCCAGAAGTCATAACTTTTATTTGAATTTTCTAGCCAGTGAATCAATACTCATACTACTAGATATATTTGAAATGTTCTTTTGAACATTTCCTCTATTCAAATAAAATCCTTATCTTTAGATTTTCTAACAATAGATTATATAAGCTACAGCTTCAGTCTGTACATTCCTGACTGCATACCTTTGTTGCTGGCAAGGGACTGCCAGAACTAATTGCAGCCTCTCAAACTAACGCTTGCTCACACCAGGAATGAATTGTTATGTCCACAATGTACAGGTCCCATATGATCTTGTGGTTAGGACTCTTGGTTTTCACCCAGGTGACCCAAGGTTCAACTCTCTGAATGGGAACAGTTTCATGTCTTTCACTCAATATTCTTTATGCTGCCATACACTCTTGTACTTCCATAGTAAGCTTTAAACTAGACATCAACACCGTACACACCTCTATATAGGAACTGCACTGTGAATGGTGCTAAAATGTTTCGTATTGCACCTTCAGCTACATTAAAGTCAAGCTGCATGAAGTTATTATGTAGCCTGTGCTCTAGTAGAGCATGAAGCCACAATGGAGACATGGTGTCTTACAGGTGGTTTGTGCTGTCATCTCTTCTTACACTTGTGCAGCACTGAAGATTTTTAATTCACACCCATACTGCTATATGGGCCTCACTTCAGTCTCTGTGTGGAAACTGGACTATGGTTCTTCTTAAACAAAATAAAGGAACCCAGTGAGGCCCAAAGTTCAGAGAGTTGTGTTACAGTATGTAACTTATGCTCCATTGGGCCTTAGTCTTCCAACATTATCTTGAGCGGAAAAATGGTAAAGCAGGATGTGTTCAAAGCCTAATGGGTCGACACCATTCCCCACAAACTGCAATGATTACACACTTAGTTTAGCATAGTCCTGAGTAGGAAATGGGAAGTTCTCAATTCACTGAAAGGCTATTGTGTTTAATTAGCCAGGAACTCACACCACACAGAAGAGAGAGTAGGTGTGTGTATGTGCACCAGAAACAGTGGCTGCCTGGCTACACTGAGACAGCACACATCCACTTAGCAAGTGATGTAAGCTGCTGCTGCTGCTGTTTTGTTATCTATCTTATTGATAATGACTATTTTAATATAGACTTAAAAAAATCTATAAATCAGATAGAAAATGTGTCTCTTAGATTTAAAAAAATAGAATAGAGATTAACACACAATGCTGGTTAAACTTGATCCCGGCATGCTCTGAGGTCGTGCACATGTGAACTATGATAATCTCAAGAGACAGAGGTCACAGCAGGTTTTTTACCTAGACACTGCAAGCGCACCCCACTAACTGCAAGCCCCAGGGCATGATATGAAATATCTGACTCTTAAAAAATCTTACTTGTGTAGTTTTATACAAACTTTTCTTTTTTTTGGTATTTGAAGAGATTTGGATTTTATTTATCTGATTTTGAAGATTTATTTTGTTAAAATATATGTTGTGTGCCTATGGGTTACTGTTAGTACTAAGGGGGACTAAATACATATTACAGAACATATTTTAATGATAAATATGATAGATGTTGCCTATTTGAAGCCTTGACACTCTATAATAGACTGATAATAAAAGCTATTGTGTTTTAATTCTCTCCTGTGTGTTATTATTAATGATTCAGTTAATTAGGGCTATGTGATTCTAGAGGGACACATTATCTAAGACAATTTATATGCAACATTCAACTAATTAGATAATTTATGAGAGAATTCAAAAGGAAATTTAATCTATGAGGAGGAATCACCTACATAAATAAACCTGTCATAAATAAAGCAATTTGAGACTGAGACAAATTGATATCTGTGTTTGATTACCTTTTAAAACTAGATCTAACAGAGTGTGAATATTTCTGTCATTTCCTGTTTAGACTGATGCCCACTGTTGCTGCTGCCTGCCCTTGTCTGCTCTCCTGATGCAGCCAAGTTCATCTCAGATAAGCCCTCTGTCTCTTTCAGGTCCTTAGCTGGGTGAGCATGTGATGCCATCGAGTTAACTGGGTACACCTGACCAGAGTTTAGGTTGTCTTCTTCAGCCTGCCTGTCCAGGAGCTGCTGTGCTGTTGTCATGCACCAAAATTGACTACTACATTCCT
Source organism: Acanthurus lineatus (assembly GCA_029814665.1). NCBI lineage: Eukaryota > Metazoa > Chordata > Actinopteri > Acanthuriformes > Acanthuridae > Acanthurus > Acanthurus lineatus. The sequence goes on from JAPZDV010000566.1 coordinate 3,201, forward strand.
GCACTTTGATTACATCACTGATATTATCACCATACTTTCCTGCAATTTTTGTTTCCGACTTTAATAAGTTTCGTTTGGTAGTTGACAAGTTTTGTCTCCTTTCTTCATTGCGCCTCTGGTAATGACATTACAAAAACTGGCACACTGCCTTTTGTCTTTCTCCTTTATGTGATGATATCTGCTGTGGTGTCTAAATGCAGCTTGTGATGAGCCACTGTTCATTGCAGACAAGGAAACAGTCTCATCAACGTCCTGGTTCACTGCCAACCATCGTCCTCTATGCCAACTCTGCAACCTGACACCTGATCAGTAAACCTCACTCTGCCTGAAAAACACTACTTCACTTCATCTGCTTATGACAGACAGAAATTTTTTAAGACAATGCCAACACATAAATGAATTGCTGACTGTCACTTTGTGCTATTAAAGAAGTCTATCATGCCTTTTTTGAGTAGGAAGAGCTTCTGGGAGGTGAAAGCAGTTGTTGTCTCAATATTGCTCAAAAATCATTTTGGTATGAATAAATATGAATGTATTAGTTTTGCAGTTTCACTTTGTGTCTTACCTCATGGCTGATTAGAGGGGCTTATGTGCATTCAAGGGAAACTTCTGCAGGTTGTTGCCTCACACAGGCTGGGTTTATATGTGTAGAATATTTACTTGTATCAAGTTGCATCAGTAGCATGCCAACCATTCATCTAAAATAAACCACACCTAATAATCAGGACGTAATACTTAGTTTTGGGGGATTATCCTTCAGTAGAATCTTGGTCTTTTGATTATTGTGTGTATGTGCATGTGTGTGTGTGTGTGTGTGTGTGTGTGTGGGTGTGTGTGTGTGTGTGTGTGTGTGTAGGTGTGCGTTTCTGAGTGTGCATGAGTAAGCTGATTTAATGTAAGTACATATGTGTTTCAGTGTGTTTGTGTAAAATATAAACATTATTTAGTATTTTAAAACTGCTGAATACATAAACCTTTTAGACAACTACCTCAGCTCCAAAACCAACTCTTTTTAGTTATTTACCTTTAAATGTCCAAGGCTGCATTCTGCCCTGTTCCTGGAGGCTGGGCTTTTGTCCAACACAGTGCACTAACAATTCACTTTTCCCTGCCATTACCAGCAGAAATAAAAATAATTACAGCCTAGTGCAAAAAAATCTTTGTCTCTTTGGTTCTATTCATGGAGACTGTATGTGACAAAGATGTCGTCACTCGTTTAGCACATCGTGATGATACTCAGTGAAGCACTCACACATTGTTCAGCTCAGTTATTGTGGTGAGAGCACACACCACTAAATCACTGTTGAAAGAATACACATTCCATCATTGGGTGAGAGGTCTGATTGTTTTAATCATTTCATCGTTCCAGCATTCTTACCAGTGTTCTCTGCAGTTATCATAAAATGTTGTTCTCTTCCACAGCGTCAGGGTTTCAAACAGAGCTGTGGCTAAAAGCTTTCTTATAAAGGAGGTGAGATGATGTTCAGGTGTGCTGGTGGTGGAAAGTACCAAGTTGAAGTAGGTCAATGGTGATGTTTTCTTTGTGGGTAAAATGGTGTGTATTTATCCAAAATATCTGACCAGGAAGTGGTAAAGCATGTGATCATTTTGTTTGTGAAAGTTAATAATGTCATTTCTGTTAAAAGATTGGGAAGATTAATACTAATTGATCTAGTCAGCAGTTGGTTGGTTCAGAGGGGGGGCTTAATATATATACCTCTGGCCAGCAAGGCTGGCGAGAGGCAGTCTGATAGCAACAGTGAACTGGACAGGTACTGGAGAAATGTTTGTGTACAATTGTCTTTTTATTTTTCCATTGTTGCTTTGGAATGTTCCATTTTTCAGTTTTTGTAAATAAAAGTACTTGATCATCTTGCAACTGAAGCCATCTTGTTATCATTTTTTTTCCTGTGGACAATTGACTCAGCCTTTTTGTAACACTATACAATGTGAACTATATTAGACTCAAAGATATGCATAATCAGTGGTGATAGGCACCAAACAGTCATTGGAACAGCAGTGCAAATCCTCTCTGGTTCAACCTTCTTGTCTAAATGTGGCTACTTATGGGTTCAAAAAACCAAGATGATTAAAAATGTTTATAAAGTCAACCTCAAGAGGGTGGTTCCATCCACTATTCAATATATAACATATGGATTTAAGGTATAAATACTGTACAAGAGATTCAGCAGAAAATTTGTCACTGCCAGTGTCTTTTCTTTGCTAAACCAGGCTGTAGTCCTTTTTTGTCTTGTTTGGTAAAAGAGGTGCAACTAAATTCAGGAGACCATGGTCACTGTTTTAAATTTCAACCAGCCAGGCCAAAGGGCAACTACTTGCCACATGCAGTTGGTAAATTCACCACAGTTACAAGGGCAGGGTGGTGCCTCTTCAAATTCAAGCCGACATCCTGAATCTTGACAGGAGAGACAGTCAGAATAGAAACCTCTATCCTTTGTGATAAAGATTAACTTAGGTATGTTAATTATTGCAGTTCATGCAACACCAAAGGTATCAAGATGTGACAACTTTTTTTTTTTCCCATGACAACTTTCAAATCTTTTTTGGTTGAGGATCAGCTCTGCCGAATGGAAATGTGCATGGAACCATCTCAAATGGTGGCCACAAATGCAGAAATAGTAACTCGTTTTTGCTTCATAATATATGCCCACAGTTAAAACAGTTCTTGAATCAACCAGGTTATTTGTATTTTTAAGTCTTCTATAAAAAATGTTGACAGACACTTGACACATACCATCACTGATGGATGTGTCATCTGTGATCTGTGGTTGAATTGGTTCTTGAGTTACGTGTCAAGTTTACTTTTGTGTGTGTCCTTGTTTCATTGTTTCCTGTTTTATTTTGGCCTAATGTACGTCACCTGTGTTGATTGCGCCACCTGTGTCTCATTACGTTAGTGTGTTCTATTCTCCCTGCGTCTTGGTTGGTAGTATTTGTGTTTTTTTGTCCTTCTTTGATTTAGTCTTAACAGCTTGTTTCTAAATAAAGCTCGCTTTTTGTTAAAACCCCTTGACATTGTCTGCACTTGGGTCCTTGGTCTTGTAATTTCCATGGCAGGATGATTGTAGAAGCCTGTCAAACTGTATATTTTATGCAGCTAATAAGCCAAACAAAAGTTGCTTTATCAGGGCTGAGTATGATTCAGAGTTACTCACCAGTTTTCTCACCAATGCCAGTAAGATACTTTCCATACTTGACTCTGAACACTAAAATGTTTTCTAAAAAATACTTAATGAAACAAGACAAACATTTTCAAATACATGCAGAGTGTTTTTTGTTTGTATACCATAAAGTATTAAGTTTACTAATTAATATTCAGTGTTGTGCGATTTGAATCAAAGAATACATGTCTAAAAACAGCTTTCATTTTTTAGTAAGTTTTAGTCTCCGGTAAAGCAATTATTACAAACACAATTTAAAGCTATAAAGGTTCACTTCCTAACATGAGTGTCAGTGCAGTTTTCCTGAAGAGCACTGCCTCTGTCTGTACTAAAGTTTTTTTTTCCCCAACACATTCCTCAAAACAAAAAGTTTCATTTTAACTTCATAGACATTACTAATACCAAGTTATTTTAGAGGATGAAAACATAATAAAAATAGCTCAGGAATGCTCAGTTAAATTATATTTTATCCAGGATGGGCATTTTACCTGGTGTTTTTAATCACATAAGGGTTTCATTTCAAATCACTACTCAGTAATCTCTGTTTTTTGTTACTTTAACTACTTGTGGGCAAAGTATGTAAATGAGAATTTACGTGAAACATTCTTGAAGATGCTGACATACAAGAACTTCATCATAAACAGAAAGTGAGAACCCAATGTCTAATTGGTCAAGGCGCATTCGTCTGCCATGCAGGACATAGAAAAGCAAATGTTGATATTGCGTGATTCTACAAAATCATTATTTCTAATACTTTTTTTTCCAACATCTCGACACAACCATACCTTTTTTATGATTGTGGTTATGGCTCATAAACTACAATTTAGGGTCAGGCAAGCACACACTTTAGGTTTGGATAAGACTGTGGGCACAATATACATGAGTGCATCAGGAGGCAAATTGATCCCCTGCAAGAAAGACAGATGCACAACACACCCACACCCCAACTTTTACAGCCTGGTTTGGCTGGGGTGAGTCAAGCCAAGCACTTGGTAAAGTTTCAAAGTAATTTCTGGAATTATGTAGTCAACCAAAAAGGTATTTAATAGTAGCCACATTTTTCTTGGTGACTGCACATTGTTGACATTCTCTCAAATAGTTTAGTGAAATATTCCCCTGAAATGTTTTTCCAACAATCTTAAAGGAGTTCCCATATATTCTGTGCACTTTTGACAGCTTTTTCTTCATTCTGTGGTCGAACTCATTCTAAGCCATCTTAATTGAATTAAGGCTGGGTGACTGTGGAAGCCAGGTCATATGATGCAGCTCTTTTGCAGCCTGGAATGTTTTGGATCATTCTTTGAAAAACAAATGTTGGGAGGCACAAGCTAGCTATGCTGACAAATTGCTGCAGAATGGTAGCCATGCTGGTTAAGGTTGGCTAGAACTATGGTGAAATTGACAACAGTGTAACCAGAAAATCAGCCCCACACCATCACACCCCTCCTCCATACTTCATTGCTGGAACCAAACTTGCAGTTGCTGTTCCCATTACTTGCTTCTGAAAGCGGTTGGAACAACAAACCTCAAATTTGGACTTAGGAGACCAAAGACATCTGGTCACATTGAGTGACACTGAGTATGTTAAGTCTGTAAATGAAATGAACTGTATAAAAATCTGTAAATGTTGCTGGACTTGTGATTTGGTCCAATGTCCATAACTCAGACCAAGTCTGTCTCCCTCTTGTTGTTTTCCATACATAGTGTTTTATTTACCAGCCTCTAATCAAAATGACATGCAAAATTGTTCAAATTCTGGTAGATGAGGAGCAAGTGTCTGGATACTCAGCTTAAGTAAAAGTACTAATACCACACAGTAAAATATACTCTGTTGCATGTTAATATTCTGCATTGAAAATGTTCTTTCCATAAAACTAAGTAAGTATATTCAGAAAAATTAAAAAATTCAATAAGGTAAAACTGCCAACCTGACTATAATTCTATTATAATATATAAAAAAGTAATAAAATGATATGGAACTCGATGCTGTGATATTGCCTCACCAACACACACAGATACACAGACATGTTAAAATGTTTATTTTATCATTGACACCAAGACTATGTCACTGTTGTACTGTGAGAAAACTCCTTTCACTTTCTTTTACTCTGTTTCCCTGCCTAGTGATCACCTGTTGGTGATCTTGAGTAACCACAATTAGACATCATGAAAATTCAAATGATCACTCAACCCCATTTCAAACCTTGAAATTTCAAGAAACAAAGAAACATACATACGTCAATAATTATTATGAAAGAGCAGCAAATTGTTACAATTGAAAGGAGAACCATGAAATGTTTTAGATGAACTTATATATACTATGATTTTATTAGTTAACTAACTAGTAGCTAGTAACTAATTGGTGGTGTAGAAATACACATTATTGCACCGAAATAAGGTGGAGTAGAAGTAGATAGTAAGATAAAAACAGAAGACAAGTGAAATACAAATATCTTAAATGCTTCAAATCATTCTAAATGTCAATTATTAATTTGTTCACTATCTGTCACCACTTATCCTTTACAAAGTTGTGGGGGGCTGGAGCTGACCCCAGCTGTCATTTGGCGAGAAGCAGGGTACACCCTGAACAAGTCGCCAGGTCATCACAGGGCTGACTTATACAGACAAACAACCAATCACTTTCATATTCACACTTCTACCTACCATGGTAACTCATCTTTTCTGCCATTCTAGATCTCTAACAATTTAATTTAATTCAATATATGCTTAAATAAAAATATATGTGCAACAAAAGATAAAAAATGTAAAGTAAGGAATCATGTGTTGCTTCCCAGTTGTTAGTGAAAAAGAATAGTAGGTTTTACTTCTCTGGAAAACCTTCAATAGATCATATAGACAAAACACAAATAACCAAGTAACACAATCATGTATTTGATGATTCAGTGGTTGTGACATATTGGGAGTTTCTATGCTTAGTTACTGGCTGACAGCACATGCTGACCTAGACAGGCAGGTTAAATGTTGTCTCTGTGGAGAAAACACATTTTTATGTCTCTGTATGCTTCTAATAGTGATGGTTAACAGAATGGGTTGATGTGGAGGAGTTGGATGGCAGCAGCTCTTGAGATGGCCTCTAAATCACACAGCACAGACATCTGTAAGCAACATGCTCTACCAAAGTCTTTCATGGTTTACACAAAAAGACCATGTAATCCATTCTCAGCCATGACACGGCCAATGCTAGTTGGTAACTGCAGATTTTGCGAAACTTTTAGTTTTTTTGCAAGCAGGTTTGCAATTACTCATCCATCAGTCTGCTGAAAAGGCACTGAGAACTATACAAACATGTGTCCGTCAACAGAAACGAATATACACATGCTACTCTTCAAATTAAGATGATGCCTTTTGCAAAGACAGCGTATGTCCATCTTTGAGATTATGGGAATGCAGTTTATATGCTCATTTGACAGCAGGCCCACTGTGCAGAGTTTCTGTCCTCTTGTCTATCTCAGATGCTGCCAGATGTTGCTTCCTCTGCCTGCTGGAAAAAAATACACAAACACACCATCAATCAGACAACACATCTAATTAGATGTTGCTAATTTATACATATTGTTTAGAACAGTGTGAACAAATGGCTCTCACCCCAATACTTGTCTATGCAATACGCTTATCGTAACTTGAAGGAATCTAGAATGATTCTATATATGTGGGTATAGTTAGCCATTTTAGAAAGGAGAGAGGAGAGGCTAAGTTTAAATCTTTTTCCAGTTTTGAAAGTATTTAGGCTAAGCTTAACTTTTAGCCCTGATTCCACCTGGTTTTAACATCTGCCCTGAGTGATCCGATCACAAGTGGACAGCCTTAAGTACAGGTGGGAATGCAACCAAAATCCACTGTGGACACATCTGCGATACTATCACTCAATCCACACCTGGAGATGGTCTGGGCCATTAGCAATACGTCCTGGGCAACACTGAAGGACCACCTACTCAACTGACGTCTTCTGTATGAGCAAAAGTATGTATTTGCATGACAACAGAGTCATATTAAAAACAGCAAGTGAAACATCAAGCCGGAGCCATAACTACTATAGGTGTAGTGCTGCTGGAGCACCCCAGAACAGCACTCTGGAACTTTTTTCACTAAATAAGGGAACTGAATATTTGCAGTTTACATAATATGGTTGAAATTAATATACACTTTTTTGGGCACTTTAAGATCCAACCATCATTAAAGTGTATGCCATACAAGAGGGGAGTTAAAAACAAATGGTATGGTCGTGTCTGTGAAGGTTCTCAGTCATCCAGGTCATGGTATTCGTAGCAAGGTTAGTCTTAGGCAACTGGACTTGGTAG
>JAPZDV010000567.1:0-10698 GCA_029814665.1 Acanthurus lineatus
TTTTTTTTAATGCGTTAAATGTTTTAAATTAATCTCCAAAATTAACGCGTTAACTTTGACAGCACTAATATATATATGTGTGTGTGTGTGTGTGTATACCTTGAAACCATTGGGAAATGCGTAGCTAATGAATTGGTATATGAGCATTGTTATTGCTATGACAAGGAAGTGAGTATTAGTAGCTAGGTTGGGGCACTGCACTGGAGTAACAGCTGCAAAGTATGAAAAAATTATCTTGTGTTCACAGTGCGTGCTATCTGGCATTTTTTCTCATGAAAGACAGAATAGAAAGACAGAGATAAGACTTGCAAAAAAAATTTGTCTTTTCATGTATTTACTTCTCAGCTGTTATTGCAGCCCACAATGGAAAAGCGGGGTTTTTTATGTGTAATTCTGTCCAGTTTAATCAGGGTTGAATTTGTCATATAGTACAATGTTTTGTTTAAACGCTTCCGAATATTTGACACTTCTTCCTGCCTGCCAAGCTGGGGGGCGTTAACTGTGTTTCAGACCATGGTTTTTTTGTCGATGGTTCAAAGAGGCAACACATTTATCATGAGTGGGCATGGTCTCCACTGCATTATGCACTACAAACAAAAAAGGGAATCATTTTTTAGCTAACTCAAGCCAAGACAAATCCAGTTTTCCTTAAAAGAGGGTACTCAACAAAGCAATTTGTAGATCTGCTGAAACTTTTCTTTTTACTTTTGACAACAAATCCCATCTTGAAATACAACGAAGCATCAAGGCTTTTGTATGCTTTCAGGCTTTGCTTTGTGTATTTTCACAGCATCAAATTCAGGTTCAGATAAATGTCAGGAGACCCAATTACTGGCCACATGTCAATATCCATGAACCACTGGACTTTTTCAATGAATTAGATTGTCAGTTATTTTTAATCATTTAAACAACTATGTTACATAATATTCACTTTCTGTTCAATTGTTACAAATATTAACTAGCCTATATTCAAGAATATTTACCAACTGTACGGGCTTAAATTGTGTTTTGTAGCAGTTGATATGGGAGTTCTGACAATTAATAATAGTGGTCTTTTGGGTTTGACTTAGGATTGACTCACTTTAAGAGCCAGACTCAAGTAGCCCTATGAGGAAGTGCAGATTTTTTGCACGTGTTTTTTTTCCTTTTTTTTTTATTTTTGATTTTCCAGCCACAGAATTTGCCGACCAGATTTAATGTGTTGCTCATATCCATTAACACTAACATGTCAGTAGCTCAAAAAAAAAACAAATGAAAAAAAAATAGTCTGATATCTTTGTGTCACTTTGATTAAGACTCGTATCATCAAGTCAATGAACCACTGTATATAATTAAGACTGTAGTTGTACATCATAAAAGAAATTGGTTAGAGGAAATAGCAAGAGATTTGTTTCTGGTAAATTTCCAACTTGCAGCTCACTGTGTACAAGCAGCAGAAGGTAGATTTATTGCTGTTGTAAAAAGTTGTCTGGGAAACATTATTCTCCTCCTCCAGATGCAAGTTACCAGAACACCTTGTTTAACACTTCCGTTTAGACCTGCCAAACCTTATCATATGCAATCTGTTTTTCATATGTCAGATTCTCAGTGAAGCAATAGCTGCTTTAAGGACCTAACTATAACTGGGTTCATAGCCTTAATTAATACATTTAGGGTCTACATTTGCACCTGAGTTTACTTTCCTTTACAGTTATATCTGTATTATCATCCACTTGCCTATGTAACAATGAAGTGTTGTTTCTCTGAAAACAATACTATGTCCCTGACCCTGCTTTTGCAGTTTTAATGGTGAAGCACCTAACTGGGCTGTACACACGATGAAGAAGAGCAAACTTGCTAGATGAAGGTAAAGACAGTTAGATAACAAAATTAAGCCTTTACTCTCACGGCATTACATATTTCAAAACTGTACACTCAAAGGCGCAACTGACATCTCAAAACTGGGTCAGGCCTGTTCTGTTTATTTTCCTTCTTAGCAGAGATGTATGACTTATTGGTTGATTTATTAAGTGGATTTGTGAGTGCACACTGACTAGGACACACCCTTCAGATATAACAGTCCAAAATAGGTTAAAATATAAGGAAGTGTTTGGAGCACCTGTATGACTGACTTCCTTATTATCCCAACAAAAAAACCCTCTCATCACTATCATAAAAAAAAAAAAACTACTGCGGTGATTATGCACCTTTATCCATGTTTACAGGATATATTTTGATTTACAGTGTCCTGTACAGCAAAACAGTACCATATAGGAGTATTGAAAAAGCATCAAGACATTTGAAAATTACCATGACGGAACAAGACCAGTTAGCAAGGTAGTATCATATGAAAGACTGTAAGTGTTTCATTAAGGAGTGCCTATTACCTTAGTATTATGACATTAACAGCTAAGTTTTCATTGCTAACTCTTAACCTTTCAATATATCTGTATAGAGCATAGAGCAAGTAATTCACTCACAATCTTTTGGCATTCTTCATGTTGCCCTACAAAAGCTTTTATAACTCTACTCTTAGACACTCCTTCATGAGAAAAAAAAAACAAGTGCACCACATGGGCATAAACATGTTCACTTTGCTGACCTCATTCTAATTACATGCAAATGGTTTAGGACATTGCCACATTTTTTAATACCTTGTGTTTTTTTTAGCCTGGCAACCTCCAAAAATTAATCCAGAGGTCTGTCAGTGTTAACATGAATGTGTATCTTTTTAAGACAGGATCCTGGTATTAAGTTTTTTGATTAACTTTAATTTTGTTGTGGATGGATCACTTCATCCTCAGCAATATGTTTCTGGGGATGATGGGTTTTTTTTCGGAGCAAGAGCAAGAAAAACATCCTGATATTGGTTGAAGCCAACAACAGCCTCTAAAAGGGCCCAATCAAAGTAATAAAAGACAACTTTTAGCTGTTTCATTATGTTTAAATTGTGCTTTATCCCAGTATATGTACGATATAAAGATAAAGAAGACAAAAATATATAGTCATGCTAATGCCTCTATTGCCTCACAGGAGCCTAGTTCATATATTATGTTTTTAGCTGTAGTTGTGAGTTAGTTACACATTATCCTATTCAGTTAGGGTCAAAACCCTGAACCTCACATTGGATTCATAAGATTCTTTGTACTATGGCTTCATTCTTAAAGTCTTTTAAGCCATATTGTATGACTAGAGTGTATAAGACTGATTACTCACAATCCGATGTCCAGCATGGTCCAAATAAATGATAAGGGAAATTGCAGGGGATGGGATGCATGTTTATGTCTCTGTGTTGTCATTCTTGCTTAATAATGGGATGTGCCGTGGCAACCTTAAATAACAAATAAAACAACTTAAACTGTCTCTGAATAAACAGAAAGAAACTGATAAAAAGGACGTCTGGGACTAAACTTGTCTAAAAACTATTTCGACTCTTGGCATCCTCAAGCTGCACTGTAAACAGCTTATACTAATGACGATGATGCTATCAAGAGGTGGAAGTTTGTAATGCCATCTCACAGTTAGTCACACAGAGCACCGACCACACAGTCTAACATAATAACAAAGGAATTCAATATTTTGCTCCTACATTTTTTATGTTTATTATGCACCATATGGGGATTATAGAACGTAAGAACATAAGAATGGCTTTGGCTACAAACTGGGCATCGCTTTACCTGTTTTACTTGGGCACATGCCTCAGTATGAATCTGCTGTGCCCCAGTAAAATTTCAAGTTATCATATTCTGACCTGAGGGAATACAAACTGAGAAAAATTTCAATTCTCAGTAATTGCAATACCCACGTGGAGATAAATGCTAAAAAATAACCACTGTAGCGCACACACAGAAGTCCAGTGTCGGCAGCAAGTCTCAGGAAATTCCTCTCTCAAACTAAAGGAATTACATTAATGTCAAGCATATAGGCCTGGATGAACCGATCTTTCGGATATGAAATTAATAATTTAACCCATTAGTGGTAGTTTAGGACACTGCATAAACAGCTGGCAGTAAACTGTGGCTGCTATATGGTAAATACCAAGTGACTAAAAAGGCTTTTGAGGTGTTACAAGTAAACTTAATTAGTTTAAAATGTCAGTTTAAACTTACACCAATTATGTTAGCTAGCTAGTTACTAATTCATTCAAACACATTTGCATCAATAAATTCTAGATTTTACTTGACAGAGGTTCTTTTGAGACCTTTGTCTGATTCCTGAGGATAACTAATACAAACAAGCTTACTAACACAGACTTATTGCAGGTCTAGTAGCCATAAAATCCTGAATGATTATGTGAATTTGCTGAAGATAGTTTTGATTAGATTACATAACATTTGCAGTGCTATCATACCCATAACTGATAGATCATTGAGAATCATTAAATGTTGATAGAGCATTTCCAATTTACTTCTGAAATGTTAGTATCAACTCTGGAGGCTCGCATACAATTGCAGGCTAAATCATCTCAGTTGTTGCTACTTGTAAACACTTAATTACCAGAAAGGCAAAGTGGTGTGACCTTATAAATTTAAAAACCTTTTAAATTTAAATGCTTTTTTTCGCATCAAGAACTACAGGCTACGTCCATAAATAGTGTGAATGAATATTATTTCCATGTTCTGTTGCAAAGAATTTTGTCTTTCATGAAATATTTTTTATATATTGTTAAAATTGTGACCTTTAATGTCCTGTTTTCTCTGCCCATGTTTTGTGCACTGAGACTGTCAAGATGCACATTATCAAAGCTTTGTGTTTAGCATTTTACTTTAAAGTACAGTCAGTGTGAAAAAAATATTTGTTATTTGAGTACTTGCTATTTATAATTCTTCCAGTTCAATATTCCGGGCAAATAGATCGAAGGCAGCTGGACTCAGTAATATATCCGTGAAAACGTTTCGCCTCTTATCCAAGGGGCTTCATCAGTTCATGCTCATCAGACTAGGCTGGGCCTGTCTGACTGGCTGGTGGAGATCCCTGGTTTTTTCCCCTGTGGAGGTGTTCCAAAGAACAATGGTGTCTGAAGATGGTAAGTGCTCATGGTGTGGCTCAGGTAGTGCTCCATTTTGCTGTACCAACAGTCGTTAGGAATTGTTAGAGTCAGAGTGGTTGGAGACACATGAGGCCAGTCCTGGTGTGTCTAGCCTACTTTGGCATGGCGCTGAATCATAATGCAAGTTATACATTATTACGTTCTGGACCCTAGCTTAACGAAAATTTCTCTTGCTTGAATTTTAATTGAATATTCCTGACCTAAACTATTAAAATAAAGAGCTTCCCAAATGTTTTTTACCTGTAATCTTTGTTTCTGTAATCCCAAACAGCTTGTCCTCTAACAGCACTGTAGAGCAGCCACATTAGTCAAACAGAAGTATATGCAAAGTCTGCAATAAGTCACTCTTCAGATTTTAATGGAAGACTCATGATAATTGCTGAAACAAAGAGGTTGTACAGACTCAGAAAAGACATTAAAGCTGTGTAAGTACATATACAGCAGGTACAGTATAGTGACTACACTCACCATTGATGAGAAACAAAAGGGTTGTGTTAACATTCATTTATTTCCATTACACTTACACACAGTCAGTCTTTCCAAACCTATACACACATATAAAAGAGTGCTCTGTCTTTTACATACAAGGATTAATATATATGAGCAAGTTTTCAAAAGAAATGTATTCAAGGGATTATTGGCACATCCAGGAGACAGGCATTATCACGAGTTTTGCATGTTTCCTATTTGTCAAACAGAATGTTAAAAGAGGCACATTTTACAAATGCAGCTTTATCAAAAAAGGTACTCAGCTGCGATATAAATCCCTTTAAAACCACCCAAACCAGGGATCCAGCCCTTTTGGTCATATAAGCTTTTTTTTTCCATCCATAAGAAACACCCCGAAAATCCATAAGCTCAGTTTAATATACCTTTAGTTTTTAGAGGAACAGTGATGGTAAACTTAACACATACTTTAGTGCAATGAGTGTCATTAGAAATTTCATTTTAAGAGTAAATAATTATTTAATTAAAGCAACCAAAAAAAAAGGTCAAAAGTGTACATTTGTACACAAAAAATAGAAGAATATACTGAGCAGCAGTGACATCTACTGGTTATTACCAGTACCATTTACTCTACCCAAATAACAGACAGAAGGCATACAAACCTTATTTTTAAGAAATTGTTCATTTGCTGATATGAATAAATCTCTTTGGTAACTGCTTTCTTTCTAATTTGTTTTTAATTTCAGCAAGTACAAACGTGTTTAAATAACCTCCTCTTGCTCAGAAGATGTATTTGTAGATTCAGAGTGTTAAATCAGTGACTTGTCTTTGTCACTTCTGCATGGATTTTGTCCCAGGCTTTTTTTTAGTTGTTCTTCTCATCTCCCGGTAAGTAGTAGGGATTCAAATGGCCTTGTATCACATTAGGGGAGCTGGACAGGTTTTTACCTTTGAAGGTGATCATTGCATCTGGTTTGAAATCATATGATCCCCTCTGAAATGACAGTGGAAGTAGTTTCTTGTCAGCATAGCGATGTTGCACATTCATACACAGAGACCCCAAAACCAAGCACAAACACAGTACCCTAATCACCACTGTGCAGAGAAAACTTAGCTTGAGTAATCCCAACTATGAACAGCAGAGCTTCTCTGAATTGTCATTCACTATCATGAAGATGAAGGCACAACAATTAAGAGATTTCTGATGAAGCTTCCCATCACCTGAAAACCCTGCCAGTGTTATTCTCACTGTGGCCTGTCTATAATCAGCAGGGTGAATCAAAGAAATCTTAACCTCAAAGCGAAGCTGTGCCTTACCTTTGTCCATCCTTTGTGCTTTGGATAAAACCCCTAAAGTAACACACTTGAAGTCAGGCAAAGCAGGGAGCATGAGAGAGCTACATTTAAGCACTACATACACAGTCTGGATGATTGGGTCAAACACAATGGTGTGAATGGATTGAAAATACATCATTAAAATTTTAATCTGTATCTGAAATGATACAGTGATACAATATGGTAATGTTTCCAGTGAGTATGGAATTGTTTATGTGCAGGTCTAAAAAACACGCAGGTCTAAGCTTAAAAATAAGCTACATTTGGAAGGAAAGCAGTGTCTTGCAGGTTCCTAAATTTTAAACAAAAACATTCACGTTTTACGCAGGTTTAGCCAGATTTAAACCTTGATATAGTCTTCACCTGCAGAGACCAAATACTTGCTCAGGGGATGAGTTTAGGTCTAATTAGCAGCCACAATCTGAAAAAAGTGATGGTGAACAAACTAAAGGCTGACTGACTCTATACAAGATTATGAGTTCTGAGAAATCGTTGTTAGTAATTCAGATAAAAGAGAGCCGCAGAGGAAAGTGTTAACTCACCCATCCATTTGTTTGTGGTTTTTCATTCACAGAGACAGGAGGGTGGCCCCCTTCTGTCATCTCTATTGCAGGATTGTCATCCCACTTGGTGGTGGCACGTGGGAAGCGCCTGAAGCCAGTGGGCAAGGGCTGGTTCCCATTACTTAAAGAGTATGGACTGATTCCATAGTCTTGTTTGCTCTTTGAGCCCTTTGAAGGTCCTTTCCTGATGAACAAACAATAAAAAATGTAAATAGTACATGTATGCATTTTCTTTTTGTCAATAAATTCAAATATAAAGTTGGTTTTATTTTTATCTCAGTGGAATGTATCTGGAAGAAGTCAGGAATCACACAGTGTATAATGTAGTGTATTTTAAACAAGAACTCCATTTTGCTGTGGGACAAGCTCGGGTGTATTTTGCATGTGATACTCAATGAACTCTTTTGCACAAGATGCTGCTAATCTCTAGTGAGTTATTTAAGATTTTTTGGAAGCTCTACCAGCCACTATAGAGATACTTTGCATCATCAAGGATCAAGTGTCGTCAAGGATCCAGATCTTTATTTTGGCCTAGGTCTGGACATATTTGCCCCAAAAACAACTAGGCTATTTCGACAGCATTTTGTGATTATATTTCAATGTAAAACTGGTCTAAAAAACACAGATACATATACACAAATACAGATGTTAAAATAATCATTAAACAATACTAAAATCCTATCCTAAAAAATCATATTTGAAATAAAATATATCCTTAGTTTAACATCTTTTGCCCTGACAATCTCCAACGTTATATTAACAGGGTTAATGTGGAACATCTAAACATGTATTAATGTCAGTAAAGTTGTAAAGATCTTACCTCAAGTGGTATGTAAGCAAAGTTAGGACTATAATGAGGAGAATTCCTCCCAGTGCACAGGAGACAACCACCACTGCCAGCAGAGATGCTGAAATCACACACATAAAGACATATTTAGATGGTAAAGGCTCAGCAGTATATAACTGTTACTATGCCTGCTGTGTTACTTTGCCCTTTGAAATATTGGTGTTACTCACAATCATTGCAGTTGAAGCCAGCATGTCCAAATGGACATCTGAAAGCAAAACAGAACAGATAACGCAATTCGATTCAGATTTCATGGTTGTCCTGTAGCATCTTAATAGAATGCACATGTTGGCCAACTTCATTTTATGTACAAACACTAACAGTAATACATTTAGACCAAAAAATCTGACATGAAAAACTTACTCCTTTAACAACATTAAAAAAATGAGAGTACTCACGGTTTGCACACGTTGTCCTCTGCCCTCTGCCCACTTGGACATGCTACAAAGAGACAAGCCATCATTAAAACAAACACACAATGTTTTGCACAAAACACAAAAAAGCATAACATGCTACATTTTCAGATTCAGTCAAGTCTAATGGTGATGTAAAGCAAGCCTGGTTGTGCATGCAATGAAACATGAGCCTCTTCATATGGAGGCTGCATGACGACCATTAAAGAACATTTTAAATTTAAATTGTCTTAGATGCTCTTGGTTGTTTGCTCTTATTCTCTATGCATGAGGATCTAGTAATTTACAGTGCTATGGCAGCAGAACTCTGTGGTGATGACACATTTTTGAACATAAAAGCATAACATAAATACATAAGTACTGTTGTGTCTGGTTCCTTTAATAAAGGAGGTAATGAATATTATATAGTAGTTTTACCGATGCAGCTTTTGTCTGAGTAGGGGATATTGATGTATCCCACTTTACAGGAACAGGAAGTTTTTCCATTTGTACTGTTGCAAGTAGTGGATCTCTCTTCACAAGGGAATGGCTCCATCTCACACAACTCTGTACCTAAGAGACAGACAAAATAAAACAAGTCAGTGAGAAAAACTCTTCTTCAAATAATGTAGCTGGTGTCTCATTCATGTCAGGTTCTCCACCAATATCAGAGGTTTGGATAGCGTAGGAGAAATACTTACTGTTAAATGTGGCACCTCTCAAGAATTCATTGGACTGAGCCGCTATTTCTATTTCCCTCTGAATGTCCTGATCAGTGATATTTGTGTTTTGGTAGATGTTATTCACAGTTGCTACCACACTTCCTGCTCTGTAGAATTATAGAGAATAACAACAAAAAAAATTAGGTTCTGTAACATATGTTTATCTTCTTTCAGTGGAAAAAAAGTGAAAACACTTACTCTAGTCTTACAACATCAGACCGTACATATCCTTGTGTACCATTGAGAGCTTTGAAGAGCTTTGGAAAAGAATAATCGTGGTTTAATAACAGAGAGAGAAACATTAATTTGAACTATTTAACATAATAAGTCACAACCTACAGCATCTGAGATATTTCTCGCTGTTTCCTGGAATATTTCTGAAGAACTGTCTGCCATTTCAGGAACAAATTCTGAAAGTACACGAAGCCTTCCTGGGAACACTTGAGCTGAGTGAAGAAGAGAAAAGGAGAATATAAGTCTCACCAGGGGCAATGATAATTATAATTTTCTATCTGAACAGTGGTTATATAATGTCATGGTCTTACCAGCGATACACTGGTCATTCTGCAGGAAGGTCCCAGAGATACACAGACAAACTCCTCCACGACACTCACTTTGAGGTGGGCATGGGATAGCAGGACATCCTGATGAGAAATGAGATAAAAACAGAAGCATTAAAAAATCAATTATTTCCTCATCTGAACTAAATTTGTCAAACTGCAGTAACTAGAGTTTTTGCCACCTGAGGGCAGTGGAAACATTGTGTGAACACAACACTGACACTTCATCACTCTTTAATTTCATGTCAGGAACCTTAAATTGAAAAGCTTCATCAAGCAGTTATGGAGAAATATTAAAATTTATTTGGAGTTGTCCTTCTGGTCGCATGATAAAAATTATTTTTGGGCTTTACCATCACCTGTCTGATTTTCTTGTGCAGTGTTTTTTTAGACAATGTGTTGAAGCCTTTTTGCATATTTTCCTATTCCTGTTTTCCTATTCATGTTCATATTGTTCCATTTTGCATTTTTTGTTATTACTTATTTTTTTAGTAGATGAGATATGTGTACAGATGTATGAAATTGTTTACTTTATGGTGTTTAACATGATCGTCCAATGCCTGGAACAGTGATGTAATCTGTAGGTGTGGTGGAGCCCTTTAATTTAGCTCAGGTGTGTGCAGATGAGAACATGAGAGAGGAAAGGCAAACAATTTTTCCACTGCACAGATACGCACAGTTTTGAAGCCTTTTAGGGCTCTAATTTCGTGGCGCAGCGCAAGGTGACGCAGGCTGGCGGAGCGTGGCGAACCCCGCGCAGTGGTAATTTCGTCCAGCGCACCACTGTGCGCCGCCAATTTGGT
>JAPZDV010000568.1:0-10685 GCA_029814665.1 Acanthurus lineatus
GGCAAAACTTTAAAGCTAAACTTTCCGTTTAAAAGTCCCTTTTCTGTATCCATTTCTGCTTTGTAACCATTTGCAATATCTGTGAATGTTCCCATTCATCCAGGTCATAGTTATTCTGGCCAAATAAATCAAAGGCAACTGGACTCAGTAATATGTCCGTGAAGACGTTTCGCCTCTCATGTCTGTCAGACAGGCCTAGCCTAGTCTGATAAGCATGAATTGATGAAGCCCCTTGGATAAGAGACAAAACGTCTTCACGGACATATTACTGAGTTCAGTTGCCTTTGATTTATTTGCACGCAATAACCATTTGCAATGTTATTTTAGCGCCACTTCCTGAAACTACGGGAGCTGGCAAGGCACAGACCGTGTATGCGTTAATCGCGCGTTTAAAAAATTAGTGCCATTAAAAGGAGTGTGAGTTAACTGGTTATTCACGCCTTAACTTCGAGAGCCCCAGTTTAAAATAATATCATCTGCATATAGCAATATTTAATTTTCCTTATTCTTAATCTTAAGTCCCTTGATATTTGTGTTCTCTCATACCACCAGCGGTTCAGCTGAAAAGCAAAGGTGATAATGGAAAACCTCATCTTGTCCCTCTTGTTAATGCAAAAAAATTTGAGGATGTACTGATTGTTATAACCACAGATTTGGGAGTTTCCTAAACTGATTTGATCCATGAAATTTGGTTCCACATTGAATCTCTGTAAAAGAGAGAAAAAAAGTGTCCGTTTTACCCTGCTGAAGGCCTTCTCCGTATCCAAAGATAGGAGTAGAGAAGGCCTAGATAGTTTATTACATTCACAAGTCTCCAATTTTTGTTGGCAGAGTATTGCCCTTTTATCAGACCTGACTGGTAAGGATTGATCAGTTTCAGCAAAATATATTCTAGTCTTTTTGCTAATGACTTAGTATTAATCTTGTAATCATGATGCAGGAGACTAATAGGTCAATAGGAGGAACATTTTATGGGATCTTTGCCACTTTTATGTAACGCAGTGATATGTGCAGGCTTCATTGATTGTGGAAATATTCTATTGTGAAAGAAAAATTTCTGTCATTGGCAAAAGAATGGGATGGTGATTGGTACAAAATTCTTTATAAAAGTCTGCTGGACAGCCATCCAGCCCAGGACTTTTATTTGTGGGCATAGCATTATTGTGGCCAGAACTTTTGCTTTTGTAACTGGAGAATCAAGTTATTGTTGATCTTATCAAGACAATTAAGGTAAACAAATGCTTTGAAGGTAGTTGTCTATTTCACTTTGAGAATAGTTGCTGTTGGGTTCATAGAGATTATTATTATAAAATTCATAAAAAGGGCTGTTTATATTCTTTGGGTGGTAAGTTATGCTATTTTTTTTGAAAAAGGTTGCTCTGATGACCTTTTTTGCTTTCTCCTTCCTTAACCAATGGGCTAGTAATTTGTTAGCTTTATTACCCAATTCATTCTCTCCAGATATCCTCTGTTGGAGCACTCTTAATAAGCATTTTACATCTTTTTAAGAGTGCTCCAATTCTTGTCTTTTCAACAGTCTTTCATTTTTTAAGTGATGCATATGAAATTAGTAACCCTCATAAAGTAGCTTTGGCAGCCTCCCAGGTGGTATTGGGATCCATACAGGGTTCGTTATTTTTCTTTATATAGTTGTAGAGTTGTGTACAGTTTATTTAGTACATTATCCACACTTGCATTTTGGATTTGAATTCCTCATCTTTCAGTAGAGACGTGCCAAATTTTCATCACTTAGAAATAAAGTTTTCTTATCCAAATGAATATCTAAATAAATTCTAGAGTAATCTGAAATAATGATTGACTTATTTCCACAATCTTCTGTCATGTGCATATAGTTAGAGTGGATGAAAAAAATAATCTGTTAGGGAATATGAATTATGAGTAATTAAGTATGAGTAATTGAAAAAAATGAAGTCTTTAACCCTCTGATTTAATGGATTAGATTTATCAAAAGTAGCATTCAGTGTACAAATACAGCCTCCACCCATCCCTTCAAATCCATTGCAGTTTTCATTGCAGAGCAACTCCATATGCGACATGAAGGTTGGTTCGTCTGTATTGGGGGCATAAATGTTTAAAAAAAGCAAAAAGTTCCATATATTGAACCTGAGATCAGACCATATCTTCCTTTTGAACCAGTTACAAATGTCACCAGTATAAATAGAATGGTCTTATTAATTAAAATAGCTGTTCCTCTACTATTTGTTTTGTATGAGGAGAGAAAAAAATTCTGACCTACCCAGTCCCTTTTCAGTTTTACATGTTCATTTTAAAAAATCAACAACATTGGCTGCATCTGCTTGAAGAAGGATAGTGTTTTTTTCTTTCGAATGAGATTCCCCAAACCTTTAATGACATGAAGGCTGCGACACCATAATGGCATTATCCTTTAATGTATACAATAAATCAATGCTAATGAAGGGAGGATTTAAATCACTGTCATAAAAGTCTTTCCCAACAACCTGTGTTTGATTCTCAAGGCTTTGTTTGCTCCATTGGATTTTTATTGTCATTATGGTCTTACTTCCTATGTTTTTGTCTAAAACACTTTGCATTATGTTCCCATAAAACTTGTGTCGAAGTGAGATTTGAAATTCCACCATGAGGAGGTAAAAAACTCAACTTAGTCACTGAGGAGATGCTGAGCTCTGAGTTTAGGCAGCCATCTTGCCTCTTCTTCACCCCTGCTTCCCTACTGTTAGCCTTTTTCAATCACAGTGGACCACTTGCCTTCCATCATCTCCCCTGCTATGGGAGCAGGGACAGCAAAAAAAGACTCACTACTACTATGAACTACTGCTAAAACTACTAGCTAACAATGCTGTCACATAAAAAAACAAATGATAACCACCAGGGCTGCTTTTTCTCTCTTCTGATGTTTTCAGGCTTTGTGCTGCCGACAGTAGATTGTTTGATAGGTGGATGTTTTGATACTATTGGATAAAATTTCTCTGGGCAAGATTACTCTTTCTTCTGTTCTGAATCCACTACAGTAATTTCCTCTCAAATTGACAAAATTTCATTTGAGAAATTTATCAAACATTGCTCTACTTTTTAATTCAATTATTTCACTACTTTTGTGTCCATCAGAGTTTGGAAACCTTAGTACAGATCCAGGCTTGGAGGTGGATGGCCAACTGACAGGGCAGGTTAGCTTAAGAGGGAGAAATAGAGTAAGAGAGAGAAAGAGGTAGAGAAATAGAGACAGAGATAAAAAGTTAGAGCAAGGGAAGGGAGAAGGAGAGAAATAGAGGGGGAGACAGAGATGCACAGAAACAGTGACACAACAAATATTGTAACTGTAGAAATGTAACTAGAAAAGTGACTGCATGATACTATGGAGGTTACATGTGAGTGTACAATAATGATGATGAAGATGATGATTATGATAATAATGATAATAATAATAAAAATATATAATAATAATTTATAATAAATTGATGGAGACATCTGCATAATGATTATAGTGGAAAGCACAGCCATGTTCAGTAGTCCAAGAACAATCATCCAGGGGAATCTGTGAGGCAAGAGAACAGAAAAGACTTCGGTAAAGGTGGCAAGTTAGTAACAAGCATTGGTAGAATGTAAATGCAAGGCAGATGGAGAGAGACAGGAGACGAGAAGGAGGAGAAAATAAGGTGGAGGGAGAGGAGGAGAGGGAGGAGGAGACAGTGGGGAGAGTAAGGGGATGGAGAGGGGACGGAGAGAGGACAGAAGTGCTTAGTGTGTCTTGAAGCCCTCCAGCAGCCTAAGCCTATATTGCAGCATGACTAAAGACTGATCCAAGGCAATTTATTAAAAAAGAATGTTTTAGGTCTACATATTTATGTTTACTCTTATATACGGGGATGGTGTAAGCCGCATGGACCACAGCTTGAAGTGTTTAACGTGGATTGCTGTTCCTCCCCTGCGGGTTTGATCACACTCCTTAGTGCTGCGGTTGGCTCTGGAAACAGTGTAGCCTGCCGGTGTCGTTGGTGGTTCTCCATCTGAGCCACGTTTCACAGAAACGTAAACCTTCTTTGTAGCAAACCCCCTGAAGAGATAATCAGTCTTGTTTGCCAGAGACTGGGTGAGAGCTGCACTAGGTCACATTACTGATGGTTTACTTTTACCTGAAGGAGATGTAGACATACAGTTGAAATTTAGAGTAGAACAGCTCTGACCAGCTGCGAAAAAATTACCATCTGGCTGTGTAATCATCTGAATTTTGATGATGTTAAACAGTTCAGTTTTTTGAGTTTTTATTTGGTGAAATGTAAAGAGTAACAATAATCCAGTTCTTTGGGCAGATAATAAAGACAAAATATTTGCCTGACAACTTGTAGACATCATCCATCCTCTTTGACTGGATTAAGCACCAAGCATTTTTATGTAAACCAAGTCCTCCTCATTACCTCTTACTTGTGTTCTGTCAGCTTGAAATGTTTGCCCCAGTGCAAACTTGATCCTGGATGCTGGGTGCAAGCGAGATCTCTGTAAAGATGTGAACACAACACAGTCTCGCCTTTTCCTGTGACTGAGTTAGCCTGATTGATTTTTTTTTTTTGGAATCATTTATTTATAGTCTTCTTGCAATTAGACATTAGCCAGAAGACTGGGAAAAGCTTTTCACATTTCTGGTTCCGGTTGCTTTGCCTCTTTTGCCAAAAAGCTCTGTCTTAAACTGACTTGTTATCTAGTTTAAAGTTTTATTTTTTATGTTACACCTTTGGATCCTTTTCAGCACAAAATACATCATTAATTGGCAATATCGACTCCAGCCATTGGCTGCACTGGTCTTAAGTTTTTAACTGAAAAAAACAAGCTTTGCTCCTGCCATGGTATCAATGGCTCCACTCAGCAGGCAGTTGTAGCCTAACTGGGTTTGTTTTTTGCCTGATGGTTAGACTATGTAAAGGAAAAATCTGATCAAAGATGAGCTGGGGGAAATGAGGTAGGGAGACAGTAAATGTCTTATGCAGAGGCATTTATTGCAGAGCTCAATGTTGAGGAGATCAGTGCTAGCAACATCCACAAGTAATCATGAGCATTGCCACCACAAATCTGAGCTTGTCCTGTGTGTAAGATGTTTTTTTAGTCTTTGTGTCCTCACATGTCACCAGTCCTAAACTACGTATTCAACTAAGGTCAAGCTGTACACTTTCAGGATCTTACTGGGTATTAGAACATAAACATTCATACCTTCAGCCTTGGTTACTATGGAAAGGGCAGATGGGGAGAGTCTGCACAAATAACTGTAAGAAACAACATTGATTAAAACAAAGGGACTGTGTGACCCAGGCACGAACTTTTCTCTACTTAAGTGCAAAGAAGTATAGTGGCAGATTAAGAGGTGAAAAGGCCTAGGTTGTTATAGAAATTCCTTCACAGACTAACTAGTCACTATACTCCTTTTTATCCTTGGTTACTCACCTCTTTGGCATTGTTTTTGGTGAAATTTAGGATATACCACTGAACATGGTTACCTCCTTAACTATCTATGAGCTCAGACATGAATTTACCTATATCAAGCAGTCCTTCTCCAGCAGCAGACTGATCTTAGCTCCAGGCTAGCTTTGCTAGAACTTCTTGAGCCCTCCAGCATACAAGCAGAGGTAATCTGCAGTTGACCCATCTCCTGGCTGCTTCACCTGGGCAAGAATTGATGGTCCCCTGCCCTCTTTGACCCCCAGGATGAAACTGCAGATTTGGAGCTGTCTAACATCGTTCTCCAACAAGCATTATTGACTGTGCAGCTTACCACAAAAGGACAGCAGTGGAGCCTCCACTGCTGGCCGCTCTGGCTGCTCTCGAACCTCCACCTGCTCCAAGCGCCAGTCCCTCTATCGGGGGGGAGGGGGGCTGCTCCGCTAGACCTGCCAGTCACAACGCTGCTGTTCCAACTAGCCTGGTTAGCACAGTGTCCTTGCTTTCATTGAAACATGCAACCTACAGTGATTGCATGGTAAGCAGCAATCCCAAAATTTTGACAGTGGGCAACTCTATTATGAGATACTTAACTCTACCTGGTACTGTCCCCCACTGTCTCTCCAGTGGCAAGGTTTAATTTAATCTAATTCATTCCAGATCTCATTAACTTGCATCCCACTGTTGATTTTGTTAAAATGCACATGAAAACAAATGACCTCATGACAAAAAATTTCAGCCAGTCACATGCAGACTTGAAATCCACAGCTGAGAGTCTGGGAAGAGGTTGTATCATGTCTTGCCTCATCCCCATCCCTTGCCCCGTCTACCCCCATCTCCTTCCAGAACCCCTGAACATATTAGTGGCTAATTTGATTTAGTTCATAGCCTTCAATTCATTTTGATATGCAACACAGCAGGATCCAATCCAGATCTGTGTATTTCCCACTACTGCATCCAGTTTTAAAGATGTGGGTCATGTCACTGGGTCTGAAAATCATGTTCAAAAGCCAGAATGCTCAGACTTTAAAAACTGGACTTTACAAGCCAGAGCCTGAAAATCTTTAGCCACCACATGCCTGACTCTACCAGCACTGATAACTCTAGTTATTCTGCAGGCTTATTTAGGTTAGCATTACTTAGTACTAGACCCCTTAGTAACAAAACTTTCATTATTAATGTTTTTCCAATTTCTCACAGGCTTGATTGTATTCTACTTATTAAGACATGGCTTGATGAAACTGGTAGCAAGGCATTGTTTGAAGCATCTCCATTTAATTTTTCATCTTTACATTGTTACTGGGAGAACAAGAAGGGTGGTGGTGTTGCTTCTATTTTCTCAGATAATTTATCAGGCAGAAACATCTTATTAGGTAGTTACTTTACTCAGGAGTACTTAGCCATTGTTATTAAATCTGTATATCCCTGTTCAGTACTCACAATTTATCATCTACCAAGGCTTAAACATGGTTTTATAGATCAGTTCACTTAGCTGTTATCTAAGATCACTGTTGAATGTGATTTAGTCCTTATTTTTGGTTGTTTTGACTTTCATACTGATAACACCACAGACATTTTGCCAACCAATTTTCTGACTTGTTAACTGCCTTTAATTACAATGCAGTGCACAGCTGGCCCTATTCACTTCAAGGTCACACTCTTGACGCGGCCATCTCCAAAGGCCTTGATATAAGCCAAAACTGCATTCTAAATGTTGGGATAGCAGATCATTTTTGTATCTTTTTTCTATAAAGCATGGATCATGAAACCTGCATCTATACTAAAATCATTTAAAAGCTGCATACACATAAAAATGGTTCTCATAAGGCATACCACCAGGTCCCAGTCTAATTTTAATTATAATTCTGACTTGAACTTGTCCTCTTTGTCGTTATGTGACAACTTAATCAATAGTTTGAACCAGACAGTGACAAAAAATTAGATGATATTTCCTCATTAAAAACCAAGACATCTTTGTGCAAATCTAAAGCACCATAAAGGAATGTGTTAAGAGTAAAGTCTCAAAAAAGGATTTGCTGCAAATTTGATCACAGGTGGTGTAAAATAAAATTGCAGGTTGATTATATAAACTGTAAGGTTTTGCTCAGCATATATAATGCAGAAGTTAAACAATTTAGACAGTGCTACTTTTCTCAAGTCATCACTGAAAATCTTATCTTAATAAATCTTAATAAGTTTGCCTCTATCTTTAAATTTAAGATAACCAATAGTAGAAACAATATTGTACTTTCTTGTGCTGGTGCAAGTGACTCCTATTATACCCCACAGTGCCATAGTGCCAACACTATCTCCAACTTCAACCTTATACATAGTTGCAATCTGCAAGAAGTGGCACAAAAAGTTGAGCTCTGCAACCTGTGCTCTTAATGCTATGCGTACCAAGTTATTTAAAGGTGTTTTTAACTGTCTGGTAGACAGTGTGCTTGTCAATACTTCTCTGCTCTCCGGAATCTTCCCCACTGTCCTGTCTTCCCCACTGCATGCTACTGTTACATCATTGTTAAAGAAGAGCGATCTTGATCCATTTGTCATTGATAACCAGGTCAGCTGACAGTGTTGGCTGGGCCTGGAACAAGATAATCTCCTCCTGTCGGCGGGCATGTTGATAACTATAGGCTTATCTCAAGCATCCCATTTCCAGGGAAGATTCTAGAAAAGGCTCTTCATCAGGGACTACATGTGCATTTTTCACCAAACAATTTATTTGACTTATACGAAAATGGTTCTAGAGACAATCACAATACAGAAACTACTTTTATCCAAGTAGTTAAACAATCTCAAAATCAACTCTGACAGCCATAAAGTCTCTGTCTTCATTCTTTTTGATCTAAGTGCTGCTTTTGATAAGGTTAACAATGTTATTTTGCTTCAACTTTACTTTTAAAACTGTTTGGCCTTAAAGGCACTGTTCTTAATTGGCTGTCCTCCTGCCTTGCCTGTAGATCCCTCTCTGTTTCTGTTGGTAACTTTAAATCAGAAGGAATCAGCATTTCTTATGGAGTCCCTCAAGAGTCTTGTTAGGCCCCCTTCTGTACATGCTCTTACTTGGTTCCATAAATCGTTAATACAACATACCACATCACTCCTATGATGAGGACACACAATTGTACATCTGTTTCTGCCAATCACTTTAGCATAGTAAAAAATCTCATCCTGTGCATTACTGATGTCAGACACTGAATAACTCAAAACTTTTTACAACTAAATGCGGACAAAACTGAGATTGTTTTAGTAGATTCTGGTGCCCCAACGCCTTCAGACTGATTCTTTACCGACTCCCTTTCCTGAAAAACCTGCTGAGCATGTTAGAAATCTGGGTGTGATTATGAATGTTAATCTTAACTTTCAAAGCACAGTATTTTTTAACTACAAGTCTGCCTTTTATCATCTTAGATACATGTCCAAAGTTAGATCATTCCTATCACTATCAGATTCTAAAAAATTGGTTCATGCATTCATTTCCATTTCCAGTAGGTATGACTATAATAATGCACTTTTTCTGTAGTAACAAAACAAGCACTTAATAAACTCAAAACACTGCAGCCAGAATATTAATGAAATCAGAAGATGTGAACACATCACTCCAATTCTAACTTTATTCACTGGCTCCCAGTAAAGCAAAGAATTGATTTTAAAGTTTGGCCTATTGTTTTTAAAAGCCTTGAATGGTACACTTCCTACATCTCTGACATGCTCGTTTTGAGATAAGATTGTATGCTTAGCAAAATTCACAAACTTTGTGGCATAATGCAAACTTGAATATAGACACTGAAAGTACCAATTCATTCTTTGTCAATTATACTTATAAAAGCTATAAAGTCCAGCAAAAAGATAAGCGCTGCCATTAAGGTGTAGTTTGGGAACTTCTTTTGCTTATTGTAAGCTAATGTTATATCTTCAGACAAAATGAATAAAAAAAGCACTTACATTGCTACAAGCTGATTGGCTGCTGAAATAAGTGATATGCCCAACATTTCAAAATCTGGCCTCTGGCAACTTGACAAGCTCAGTTGCAAGCAGTGTTGTCAGCTGCCTTGAGTCAAGCTGAGATGGACTAGTCTATACCACTGCAACTCTACCTGCAATCGTTGCATTGCAAATCTTTGTAACTGGCCTTAAGATGTAAGTAAACTGTCCTTAAGATGTAAGCAGATGCTATTCAGCTTAAATAATACACATCACTTAATTTGAATAGTGAAACGATGTAGTAAAGCTATTATTTAGTCATCAAGTTTGCACATCTTTTAAAAGCACTATTAGATCCTTGTGCTAGGTTTTACCTCATAAATTCTTGAGGTCATAGATATGTGCATCTGCTGTAAATCCATGGACAGACTACTGTTTTTCGCTAGAGTTGACCCATGGGGGCACTTTGGCCTCTCTTTAACGAGTTTAGCAATTGACATAAATGGGACAGATGACAGCTTTGGTTTATCAGTGTATTTATCTAGAAAACATGAAAATAAGGTTGTATGTGTAGGCAGTAGGCTGAGTCAGAAAAAAAATGGTATATAATCACTTGGCTGGAGCATTGTAACCACAGTCAGCACAGTCATGTGGACATTAACCTGCAACAAGAACAGACTGTACTGCTAATGTTAGCCAAACCAACACAGCTAGCTCATTGACATTAAAGTAAGGTTAAGGTAAGAGCAGTGGTGGTGTATGAAACTTTATACAGGGTAATACAGATGATCAGTTTCTAGCGTGACACTGGACCAGGATTAAAAATGAACTGAGAACTAATATTAGCCCAGCTTGCCCTGTTGTCATCTGTTATGGGGATTTGTTAATATTTGTGGTGTCATGAATGTTTCTTCTGTTTATGAGAGTGGTTACATGTATGTGACATATTTTGTTAATGAGCTGTTGGTTTAAATTGATTACAGAAGGGCAAAAAAGTATTTAGTCAGCCACCAATTGTGCAAGTTCTCCCACTTTAAAAGATGAGAGAGGCCTGTAATTTTCATCATAGGTACACTTCAACTATGAGAGAAAGAATGGGGGGAAAGAATCCAGGAAATCGCATTGTAGAATTTTTAATGAATTAATTGGTGAATTCCTTGGTAAAATAAGCATTTGGTCACCTACAAATAAGCAAGATTTCTGGCTCTCACAGACCTGTAACTTCTTCTTTAAGAGGCTCCTCTGTCCTCCACTCGTTACCTGTATTAATGGCACCTGTTTGAACTCGTTATCAGTATAAAAGACACCTGTCCACAACCTCAAACAGTAAG
>JAPZDV010000569.1:0-10675 GCA_029814665.1 Acanthurus lineatus
ATTAAATTGTCTAATGATCTAAAAGCAGACTGTGGTATAAAAACAGGAAGACTTTGAAACAAGAATAGTAATCTAGGAAGAACATTCATTCTTATACACTCAATTCTTCCCAAAAGAGAGAGTGGAAGTATATCCCATTTATTTAAATCAGATTTAATTTCCTTGAACAGTTTGTCATAGTTAGATGAAAACAACTGTGTAGTCTTAGAAGTAAGAGTGATTCCCAGATATCTGAACCCTTGCTTAGAATGTCTGAATGAGACAAGATTATCCAACTGTGACGGCCAGTTCCCAACAATCATTAGAGCTTCAGATTTATTTGTATTGATTTTATAACCTGATACCTTACTGTACTGATTAAGGCTATTGAGCAGAGCTGGTACAGAAGTGATAGGATTTTCCAAAAACAATAAAATATCATCAGCAAAAAGGGACAACTTATGATGAGCATAAGTTTCATCTCTTATTCCCTGAATGAGAGGATTGGATCTGATCAGTTCAGCAAGTGGCTCAATACTAAGTGCAAATAATGAGGGTGAGAGAACTTCACCCTGTCTAGTACCACGTCCCAGTGAGAAAAAATCAGAACAATGGCCATTAACCCTCACTCGTGACCTGGGGTTTTTATAAAAATTTTGAACCCATTTAATAAAGATATTATTGAAGCCCATATGTTTGAGAGTCTGCTGTAGAAAGATCCAATCCACCCGGTCGAACGCTTTTTCAGCGTCCAAGCTGAGAAACATAGATGGGGTGTTCCTTTTTTGTGCTATTATTTGGAGATTTAAGGCCCTTCTGACATTATCTGTTCCTTGTCTTTGTGCGATAAAACCTGTTTGGTCAGGTTTCACAAGTTTTCTAATATGGTTTTGAACTCTATTTGCAATGATGGCTGTAAGTATTTTTAAATCAACACACAGGAGGCTGATGGGCCGATAAGATGTACATAGAGATGGATCTTTTCCATCTTTATGAATGACACTAATAATGGCTTCAGACCAAGACTGAGGAGGGTCACCTTCCGAGAGAGCGTAGTTAAAGACCTTATGTAGAAGTGGCGTCAGCTCCTTTTCAAACATTTTGTAATATTCTCCAGGGAGACCATCCACTCCTGGGGATTTGTTGTTTTTGAGTTTCAAAATGCTTTTTTTGATTTCTTCTATTGTAATCGGGTGTGTTATTTGATCAGCCTCTTCCTCAGTCAATTTACTAAGCTTAATTGATTTAAGGAAGTTTTCAATCCTTCCCATCTTGTCTGGGCAGCTTTCTTCCCTATACAATTCCTGATAATAAGTGGCAAATGCCTTTGCAATATCACTTGGCTTATGCATCATATCCCCAGTGGTTGGGCACTTGATTTTATGCACCACTCTGTTTGACTGTGATTTACGCAACTGAAATGCTAACAACCTGCTAGCCCTGTTGCCAAATTCATAATACTTCTGATTTGTGAATCTAAGCTGTCCCTCTGCTTTATAGGTTAGTAAATTATTTAATTTCTGTCTGTTCTCCTTCCATACGGTCAGTATGTCTTCATCATGTGTTGTCTGATATTCTTTTTCTAATTTTCGGACTTTGTTTTCCAGCTCTAATTGTTCTGCAAGTCTTTCTTTTTTCAATCTAGAGCAGATTGCAATAATATTGCCCCTTAGAAAGCACTTGGCTCCCTCCCACAATACTGTTGGAGAGACCTCTCCATTATCATTAAATTTGAGATATTCATTAAAACCCTCCCGTAATTCTTGTTTGATTGTTTCCTTATTTAAAATAGATACATTGGCTCTCCAGTATTTAAAGTTATTATCTGGGCTCATCTTTAATTTCAAACAGACTGGGGCATGATCTGAGATAGTGATTGCTTCTATATTACATTGAATAGCTCTAAAGCAGGGGTGGGCAAACTACGGCCCGCGGGCCACATTGGTGTTTTAAATCCGGCCCGCCGAAGATTGGTACAGAAAGATGGGAATGATTGCGTTCATTTCATTTTGACTTGTAATGACAGGTATTTCAACACCAGGTGGCGCAGTAGGCGCAGTGACTTGATTTTGCGGGGCCCGAGCCATTTCCAATTATCGCTCTTCTTCTACTGGTCGGATCAGAACCCATCTGCAGCAATGTCAAAGAACAGAAAAGTCGACAGTGAGTGCCGGGTGTTTAAGAAAGAATGGACACCTAAATACTTTTTTACTGAAGTCCGGTCCAAGGCTGTATGTCTTATTTGCCAAGAAACCGTTGCGGTTTTAAAAGAATACAACATCAGCCGTCATTTTTCCACCAAGCATGCTAATTACGCCAGCAACCTTTCAACACAAGAACGTGCGGCTACCGCTGACAGGTTGGTAGCTAGCTTGCAGGCTCAGCAAAACACCTTTATTCGAGCAACTTCCATCCAAGAAGCAAGCACGAAGACAAGTTATTTACTGGCATTCAAACTAGCAAAAGCCAGCAAGCCTTTCTCCGAAGGGGAGTTTCTTAAAGAGTGCATGGTAGAGACAGCAAGTATTTTATGTCCTGAGAGCAAGAACAAATTTGAAAAAATTAGCTTATCACGCAGGTCAGTGACTCGCCGTATTGAAGTAATTGACGAACACTTAACTAGCAAGCTAAACAAAAAAGCGGAGTCATTTACATTATATTCTTTGGCACTGGACGAAAGCAATGATATAAAGGACACCGCTCAGCTTTTAATTTTTATCAGAGGGATTAATGAGAATTTCGAGATAATGGAGGAGTTTTTGGATATGGAATCCCTGAAAGGAAAACACAGGGAGAGGATTTGTTTAACAGCGTGTCAGTGGTCACACAGAGGCACAAGTTACCTTGGAGTACGCTCGCCAACGTTACCACAGATGGATCACCAAATCTGACAGGAAAAAACGTCGGTACGCTCAAGAGAATTCAGGACAGGGTGAAAGAGGACGAGCCTGAGCAGGAGGTAATTTTCCTACACTGCATAATTCACCAGGAAGCACTGTGTAAATCCATGTTGCAGCTTGACCACGTAGTGAAGCCAGTTGTGAAACTCGTTAACTTTATTCGAGCGAGGGGACTTCACCATCGTCAGTTTATTCATTTTCTTGAAGAAACTGACGCTGATCACACAGACTTACTTTACCATTCTAATGTCCGCTGGTTAAGTTTGGGAAAAGTATGTCAACGTGTGTGGGAGCTCAAACAGGAGATTATTTCATTTTTGGAGCTATTTGAGAGGACTGACAATTTTCCTGAGCTGAATGACACAGATTGGCTTTGTGATTTAGCTTTTACTGTGGACATACTGACACACATGAACGAGCTGAATGTGAAGCTACAAGGGAAAAACCAGTTTGTGCATGAAATGCAAGCAAACGTCAGAGCCTTCAAAACCAAGCTGGTTTTATTTTCGAAGCAAATGTCAGACAAGTCATTTGCTCATTTCCCCACATTGGCTACGTTAAAAGAGGCCCCGCAACATGTGAAAAAATATAGGAAAACACTGGATAACCTGCATGAGGAATTCTGCCGTCGGTTTTGTGATTTTGGAAAAATTGACAGGGCACTTCAGCTGGTGTCATGTCCCTTCTCACAAGACCTGGAAACGGTGCCACAGGAGTTGCAGTTGGAACTGATTGATAGATCCAATGTGACATGGTGTTAAAGGACAAGTTCAACTCCCTGAAACTGGATGAGTTTTATGCTTCATGAAGTGCAGCCAAATTTCCAAACATTCGGAAGATGGCACAGAGGATGCTGGTGTTGTTTGGCTCTACATATGTATGTGAACAAACTTTTAGTGTGATGAACAACAACAAAGCACCCCACAGATCCCAGATGAGTAACGAACACCTCAGATCTGTTCTGAGAATTGCCACAACAGAATTACCACCAGACTTCAATGCACTGGCTAAAATGGGTGATCAACAACACTGTTCTCATTAAAAAGTATGTTAATACTTTATTGCTTTTTTCTGTTTATGTTTGATATGTACTGTTAACAAATGCAGTTTTTTATATGTATCGTATCTTGTGCTGACCCGGCCCGTCTGTCAAATTTTAAAAGTCAATGTGGCCCCCGAGCCAAAAAGTTTGCCCACCCCTGCTCTAAAGGAATCTGCTCCAGACATCAGGAACATATCTAGCCTTGAGTGGCTGCCGTGCACATGTGAGAAAAAAGTGAAATCTCTCTCCTTGGGGTGTAGGTGCCTCCAAACATCTACCAAGCC
The DNA here is from genome assembly GCA_029814665.1 of Acanthurus lineatus. NCBI lineage: Eukaryota > Metazoa > Chordata > Actinopteri > Acanthuriformes > Acanthuridae > Acanthurus > Acanthurus lineatus. The sequence goes on from JAPZDV010000569.1 coordinate 4,206, forward strand.
CAACTCCTCCATCAGTGTTGAGAGTACAAGAGACTTTTTAGATTTGGAACCTAAGTCAGCAGGTAGTTTATCAACAGATGCTCTCAAAACACGATTAAAATCTTCCCCTACCAGGATAATTCCTACTGCTTTATCTGCTATCAGTGACGCAATATTTCTGAAGAAACTTGGGCTATCCTCATTTGGAGCATATAGATGAGCAGAGTTATTTTAATGCCCCCTACACTTCCAATTACCATTAAATATCTCCCTTCTTTATCACTGAAGCTTCTCTCATGACAAAAATAAATAGTTTTACTGAAAAGAATTGAGAGTCCTCTTTTTCTCCCATTTTGGTATGAGGAGCTATATTGCTGGTCTACCCATTCTCTCCTCAGCTTCACATGCTCTTTTTCTGAAAGGTGTGTTTCCTGGAGCATCGCTATAGCACAATCAAGTTTTTTTAATTGGTTCAACACCTTTTTCCTCTTAATAGGACTGCTCAAGCCTTTGACATTATAAGTAACACAAGTAAAATTATTCATCTATTTTGGGATTGTATTGTTTCCCACTTAGATCACTTAAATCACATAGAACTGACTCAGCACAGATATTACAATAATGGCCCATTTCCAGTCTCAGGAAGAAAAGAACATTTACAACTGAACAAATAGCAAACAAACAGAACAGTGTAGGCTTCCACATACCAGGCTGGATCAGTCAGAGTCCTCAAACCTGAGTAACCCAGTCCCCAGTGTATCCTGGGCGGAGGTTGGTGACCGATCCTCCGTGGAAAAAAAAAAACGGTGCGTGTTGTGTCGCTGTCGTCCGGCTCTCAGAGCGGTCTGCTGCGGTTTGGTCGCGGATAGATGGTCCTCCACTTGCTTTTCCTCACGTCCCGTCCAAGGTTTAAACACTTCATTTTTCCTCTCCTAACTATTTTTGTTTGGAAACAATTATCAATTATCGTGGGGCAGCATCGGGGTTCTTTGGCTTGGCAGTTAGGGCTCTGTGCGCTCTCTCAATGCCGATGTTTAGCTCGGGGGGAAGTTGCAGTGCAGATTTGAGCAGATTTTGTACAAAAAGTTTAACATCCTTTCCCTCGCTTCCCTCCGGCACACGATAGATTCTCAAGTTGTTACGCCGAAGTCTGTTCTGCATATCTTCACACCGCACAGACAGGTGTATTTCTCTGTGCAACAAGTACCGAATGGCCTGCTCATGGCGCCTGGCGGTGTCTTCATTAGCGCCAACACGTCCCTCCGCTTCCATGATTCTATTTTCCAGTTTTGTCACATCTTCTCTCAGTCCCTTAAATGAAGTTTCTAATCTTATTAGGGAGAGTTGGGTTTGTGCATGTCCCTCTTGATTGTCTTTCCTTAATTTCTCAAGCTCTGCAAGTATTTTTGACTCAGAGTCGTGCATGCTATCTTCTATAGCTACAGGTCCACACGAGGCCTGCCTCAGAGTTAGCTGCTTCAAATTGTCACCTTTGTCTTTGGTTTGATCCAATTTGTGTGATCCCTTACCTCTCAGGGATGATGCCATATTGTTTTAGAAAAAAAAAAGCCGAGTGTTAGGTTGATTTAGTTAGGAAATAGTCGAATAAAGACGGAGCGTGGGTTTTAAGCTGCTACCTATCACATGACGTCACCGGAAGCCCCATACCAAGGCATCTTAACACTAAGATAATGCCTCTATAGAAATTCATATTTAGATTGCTTATTTTGTAACACAATAATTATCTCTTTTAATGACTGAATTGGTGCTTTGGTGCAAAACCGTGTAAATCTGACATTAAATGCAACTTTAATCTGGTCAGTGGAGGAAACTGTACCTACATAAATTGAGCTACTACAGGTAACACGTTTATAGAATATGATTTCCTCAGACTATGTTAGCCTCACCAAAGAATATTATCTGCTCTTTCATAAAACAGAAATCACAGTGAGCTAAAGCTGCACTCTTGCTGGCTTCTGCACACTCATTTTTATTATATTTTTGCTTAATAGAAAAGAAAATAATACAAAAAACATACAAGCTAATATTAAGGTACTAAACAAACAAAAAACAGTATTGATGACATTCTGTTGAGCATTTCTGCCTTCTGATGTACCAACACTTTCGACAGAACTCTAACATTATAACATTACTTACGTGATAAATAATGATTAAGTCGAAGAAATACATGTGAATGAGCAAATATGAAAAAACATAATAAAAATTTATGAGTAAAAAATAATGTCATTTATATGATACAATGAGTACTACATGAGAAAATAGATCTTTTTTTATTTATGTAAAAAGTCACAAATAACATGAAGTTTAAAACAGGCAAACACAAATGTAAGAAGCAAGAAATGAAATTGAGCCATAAGAGAAGTTGACAGTTTGTTTCTATGTGAGTCAAAGCAGCTAACAGAGGCAGAAAAAAACAAAATTACAGCTCTTTTTAGCTCCATTACTGCCAATGCACCTGTGTCTCTGCTCCCACCTACAGAAGCTCCTCTCTGTGCTCTGCCTAATTGCCTACTCCCCATCACACAGAGAAGGCTTACTGATTCAAACAATGTAATTTGGGGGTACCCGTGACGCATAGCATAGACAGCATTATCTTAATGATAATGGTGAATGGTCTGTAGGTTCAGTCATTAAGGGTCCCTCAGTTGTTTGAGGTCAGTGTCCCTGATGTGTAGGAACTGATGATTTTTGGTCACACTCTGTGTTTTTATCTTACATATTGGGCACTTAAGTGGAAATGTTTAGGAGGAGAGAGAGGCACAATCTTACCTCTGACCAACGAGCACAGACTGAGACAGAAAACCTGAAAGAGGCTACACTTTGAGCTTGTGAAGAGGATGACAAATAAAAATGAGAGATGGTGACAGACTGCTTTTATCTGCTCTGCAGGGTATCAGTGATTCAAACAAAAGGATAAAGAGCTTTACTAATGTCAGGAGTGTTTGATTAAACAGTAGATGAAAGAAAAGGCAGAAGGCTGCTGTGGTCTCTGCTGGTAATAATTTGTGTTTGGATCTGAAAGTGCAAAATGCAATAAGTGTCACCTCCACCTCTTTCTTACCAAGAGAAAGATGATGTTCATAAAAGCTGCGGTAAGAAATTCTGGAAAGCTAGTAAAATTTGAAAGAAGCATTGCCTCAGAGCTCTGTCTGAACCCTTCCTCCTCAGAGGTCAATGCAAACACACACCCCCTTCTCTACATGCACAAGCTCTGCTGTATCGCAGCTGCTTCCAGGCTGTTACAAGTAACCATGGCAGTGTTAATTTTTGCTTTTTTCTTCTATTCTCTTGTAAACTCGCAATGACATATCTCCTGCAGCAGCAACAGCAGCAGTGGCAGTGATGTGCTCTGAGTGCAGGATGGTGCGCAGTAGAGTAGAGCACGAGCAGGGAGACAGGGGGTCATTTGATTGGATATTTCCAAGCGGACCATGAGACAGTGAATGGTTAGCATTTTTACTAGATTACAGCAGCTACAGAGAACAAATCTTTTTCAGACTTTTTTTAAAGCTCATAAGTTATTGATTGCTGTTTGGAAAGACTATTTCAACCAATATAACAGCTAGTAGATACTAGATAAAATTACAAACCCCAGCTTTAACACACACAATAGCCCTGTATTCATTATTGTTTAATTATTGGACAGGAATGGGCCTTTTCCAATGATTTGTCCTTTAAAATGAATTCAGAAGATGCAAACATTGGATGTTCAAAGAGAAGTTTCTCTCTGAGTGAACTGACATGAAATAACAGTCTTCTGGTGATCAATGACCCTGGGGTGTCATAAAACTAACTTAAACATAACTTATGCAGCTGTTATCAAGCTCAGTGGTAAGTGGATCGTGCTTATATAGAGCCTTTCCAGTTTCTTACCCAAAGTGCTTTACAACATCAGACAGCATTCACCTATTCAAAAACACATTTACACACTAATGACAGTGCCAACCAACTTAACAGGGATTCATACACATTTAACACAGGTGAAAGAGCCACCAGGAGCAATTTGGGGTTCCATTTCATAATATATAACCAATCAAAATGCTTGAAAGTATTGTATGATTTAAACCAGAGCCAAAATGTACTAGAACTAACATATTAAACCAAAAAATAACAGAATATTTTATATTTTTACTATCAAAAAATATTATTTGTGTTTTAAGAAACTTTTTGTACCTTTTGGTTGACTACAAACTCAAGAAAACAGCATCCAAAAAAGCCGATTGTTTTCACTCCTTGGAGAGATGATATTTTGCAGATACAGAGATTACATCCAATTAGAAGCTACAACAAAATAATTAGAGGGTAATTTAATTACTGACCTTAATCTGAGGTACTACTATCCCTGAAAAGAGACCTACACAGACTTAAAAAGGCATCAGGATACCCAGTCAACATTTGTTTGTGATTGTGTGTGTGTGTGTGTGTGTGTTTTTATTGTAAAACCATGTGAGATCTATAAGGCTTTAACTTTGGGACAATCCTGTGATTTTTTCATGTCCTCTTAGAGTAACCTGAAAACAGACATAGTCACTAGCAGCCCAGTGACTTGCATGTACACATGAGCACAGTGACACACATAATAACAGACACACACGCACACATGCCCAGGTAGCCATAAATCTCTGTGTATGTGACTGTGTGTATGAGAGAGGAGATGTTGCCGATTACTGCTTATTACAAACATCCTGTTCAACTCAAAAAGACCCAACTTAAAAATTAATTATATTATTCAAGAATATAAAGTTCATATATAACAATCAAAATTTAAATTTTTTTTTAAAAAATTAAAAATTAGATGTTTAGATTGTCTAATGAGACTTGCAGTTCTTATTCTCTTACCAGCATTTAGGTGCTGTATTTCATTAAAGAGACTGAGCAAAACCAATTTTCTTTTAGCACAACATTTACTTTAATCTCCCACTTATTAGTTTTAATAATAGTAAGGAATATGGTAAAGTAATACTATGATGTTTCAAAGGGTTTTTTTGTTGACAAAATAAATGAAAAAACTATAAGAAACCAACCAAGGTAGTTTTAGCAAGCTTCACTCAGACAGCAGTAACCGATGCATTATGCATAGAGACAAATTTTACGAACAGATTGATACCCATTCCCTGCCAGGCAAACCAACTCAGTACCATGGAAACAAACACACTGCGCCTCATCCTCAGAACCATAGAGAGTATACTAAATAGAGTGACCTTGACTTCACCTGACTGGTTTGTTGAGTACAATTCAAGGTCTCAAGCTCGGCATAATGGCTGTTGCCATGTTGTTGTGAAGCGGTGAACATTTCAATCAATGATTATGTGATGTCTCGCAAAAAGCTAGCAGCTGCTGTCAGTCAAAACAGTGATGGCCTTCACAATGCATAACTAATAATAGTCTGATATCTCTTTTCTAACTTATGAAGAATTAGACCCCCTTGCGAAACTGTAGAGAGTAGGCATAGCCAAGAAGCTGGTGAAAAAGTGGGATGATAATGTGTCCGAGACTCTACAGGGCTGTTTCGACTGCACTGACTGGGAGACGTTAACTCAGGGGTGCAGCCTTGAGAAAGCCACTGCGGTGGTTACTCACTACATCACCATTTGTGAGGATATGTTTGTGCCCACAAAAACTGTAAAGGTATTCCCTAACAACAAGCCGTGTATTACAAAAGCCCTGAAATCAACTCTGGACACAACCCTGGACAAAAAAATAGCATTTAACTCAGGAAACAAAACTGAGTCTAAACTCATTCAAAATAGATTGAACAAAGAAATAAAGGCAGCTAAGAGAGGATACAAGGCTACTGAAGGCCTGCTGTAGCCAGCTCGCTGGTGTCTTTTGCTATCTCTTCAACCACTCCTTATCTGAACACTCAATTCCCTCACTCTGGAAGTCCTTGATCATCTGTCCCATAGTCAAAAAGAGCAAATCCACCTGTGACAATGACTACCGGCCCATAGCATTAACATCTTTGGTCATGAAAGGGTTTGAAAGGCTCATTCTTTCCCAGCTTCAGGAAGAGGTTAGTATGCATGCTGACCCCCTTCAGTTTGCATCCAAGCAGCACAGGCATGTGGATGATGCCATACTAACGCGGCTGCATAGCACTTAAACCCATCTTGAGAAGCCCAAGTCACTCATCAGAATGGTCTTAGTGGACTTTCAAGACTGTGCAACCTCAACTGATGGGGCGAAAACTTCTCCAGATTGCTGTCAATCCACATCTGATTCCCTGGATCCTGTCATTCCTGACTGACAGACACCAGAGGGTCCAGGTCAATGGCCACCTCAGCTCATCCAGAACAGTCTCCACAGGAGTCCTTCAAGGCTCTGTAATTTCACCAGTTCTGTACACATTATATACAAACGACTGTAAGAGCACAAACCCAAGTATCACATATATTACAGTTTTTTTCAATTGCTAACAAGCATTGGTCGAAACTGAAGTCACATGTTCAAAACTCTTAACACAGCCTGCA
>JAPZDV010000570.1:0-10675 GCA_029814665.1 Acanthurus lineatus
TGAAAACAGTGAGGAAACATCTGCAGGCATCGCTGACAAGTTCACGAGTTCTTCTTTGAAACATGACTGAGGCCTGCTGGGAAAAAGCTACAGGTCAGCGTTGGAGACATATGCAGGTTTTTGATTTCAGTTGATACATCATGATCAGAACATCCAGCACTTTAACTTTGTTCCCCACTGAAACCGTTTCACTTTGTGAAGAAAAGTGACGGCGAGTTGTTCGCTTATGTAAGTGGATTTACATCAGGTGACTTCTGTTACAGATGTCAGATGTCAGATGTTTCTTCCTGCCTTTGGCTCAGAAAACAGCCAGTGAGCTTCAGTTTGGTTTTTATTGACAAAAGGGTTCATTTACCATCATGGCTGGAAAGACAGATAGAGTGTCAAGTAAAGACAATTTCTGTAGCCCAGATTCATAAATCACAGTTTGCCTCGGGGGTCTTCACAGTCTGAAGAACATGTGAGAGCCATCTGTCCTCAGGAAGAGCGCCATCATCAGGCTCATCTGTAAATCCCTGGATCCCTCTGAAACAATGACAGCGTGTTTAAATGACTTCTGGCTACAAGATCTGCGAGAGTCAGTAAAATGTTCTCATGGATTTCTCGAGATGAAATGATCCTCAGGCAACCTCAGCATCTGGTGAAGATCAGGGAGCATCAGATGACCTTCAACATCATCTTGTTAGATAGAGGCCACATTTTTTTCAGCGAACATGGATTCTGCAGAATTATCCAAAATAACCAGAACTGATTTGATACCAGAAAAAAATGTTCCTGCCTTTTTCAGAGTAAATAAAAAGGACAACATTGATGTGAACATGTGATTAGATTTAAGGGACTACGCCTCTGAAGACACAAATGGACATTCCCTCAGATCCAAACACAGTAACAGCTCCTGCAAACAGACACAGATCAGCACAGACAGGCCACACACACACACACACCTCACGCCTTCACAGTTCATGGACTCTGGTCATCAAGTGTCCTCCTTTCAGACGTCTGTGGCAGCCGAGTGCCGGAGGGAGGGAGCCGAGGAAGCCACGGAGGCGGAGAAGAGGAGGGAAAGTGGAGGAATTCCTGAGGGCCGAGTCACACATCACGGTGCCGAGCCGAGACGGAAATTAGAAATTCTGCTCTCCTGAGACATCGACTTCAATTTGGACCCCATCAGTGTCTTTTTTCAATAGCCATTACCAGCAGTGACACGAGGGAGAAGAGGAGAGAGGTTAGGGATCAATGGTGTGATTAGAGAGGAGGAAAGAGAGTCTTTAAAACGTGTCCTCGAGTGCTGGAGCCTCTGAGTGCCGATCATTGATGAAAGAGACTCTGAATGTTCTGAATAAAAGACTCAGTTATTTGTTTTTTGCTTTTGACGACATAAAGGAGGATATTTGCCTCCTTTACTTTAACCCTGAACACTCAAGTCACATTTTTCCTCCTTTGATCACTGCAGTTTCCAGTTTGCAATAACTGGTGCGTGATGTTCCAGCAGGTTCTCACAGATGTTTATTCACAGGAACATAAAACGGTTCGTCTGCTTCACCTCAGCTCCACGACGTGGACGTTGACGTTGTGCAGCAGCTCCTCTCTCATGCTGAGCTCTCATTATTGTTAGTGATGCAGCTGATGATGGTGGTGTCATCTGCATACGTCACCGTGGAGCCTCTCCACCTCAGAGGTGGCAGTCATGGCTGCACAGAGTGAACAGGAGGGAGCTGAGCTCAGCAACCAACGGCTGTAAGTCCATTTTTCACTGTTTCCAGGCTCTGTTTTTGTTCTCCACCAGCTCCTGAGGGAAACATCTGGCTCTTTAGCTGCTAAATGCTCCACTATGTTCACCAGCTAGTCTTTAACTGTGTCTGTCTGCTGTCTGCTACTCAGCAGGAAGTGTACACTGCCTTTTTACTGCTTCCTCTCTAAGAACTGCTGCCTGCTGCGACTGAAACGATGCTATGAGAGCGCTGAGAGTGAACCGAAACAAAACCACTGTGCTATTACACTTTGAGCAGCAGAAAACACTTTCTATAGCAGCATTTTACGGCTCATTTACACCTGCCTCTTCACTAAATATCCTGCTACGCCCCAAAATTTGGTATCACTCAGTAATTTGCAGCAAGCTCAGTAAATATGCCCAGAGAGGAAGAGTAGTTTCCAGAAAAACAGAGGAACTTTGCATTTAAAATGATCATTTTATGATACAAACTGTGCAAAGCTTGAACTGATTCTCTGTGGTTTTAAAGAAAATGTATAAAGATTTGAAAACATGGTGCTCAACGCTGCAAATTGAATCGGATCCCTGAAGAGCCTTCAGAGATGAACTTGTGCTGAAAACCAGCGAGGAGCTCGTTGTTCCACCCAGCAGCTTTCAGCCTGATAACACACGCTTTGAGAGCGATCGATGGTCTTGCTGTATATTTAAGCCATGTGATGAGGAATGAGGAAGATTCAGAGGGGCGTGTGTTTTATGGCACAAACATGTGGTTGGTGTGTGTTGAAGCATGTGGCAGGAACACACACACACACACACACACAAAGCAACATGTCAGCTTCTATTCACTGTTCGATGTGCATAAATTTCATGTTACACACTCAACATGTTGCAGAGGGTTTTTCGTTCACGCAGCAGTGAAGTGAGCTAATGTGGATTCTGCACACACACATGAACACAAACAGGATCCATAACACCTGAACTGGTTCACTGAGTCTTCACTGGGTTCCAACGTGGTTCATGTGTGCTTTTGTTCAGCAGAGCTTCACACACCTTCATTCGCTCTCTCACTCTTCCTCACACTGAATCGCCCGCCTCCTCATGTTCACACAGTGTGTGACAGCGCCAATGTAAACCTCCAGTCTTCATGCACACACATGTAAACACACATGTAAACACACATACATGAGACAAGCCTTCAGTGTTTGCTGGTGATTTGAACACACAGAGTTCTGCTGGAACATCGTCAGCATGATGGAGGAGAACAATGAAGCAAAGCTGCAGAAACAAACACATGAAGAACCAGTTTTTATTCTGACGATGTGAGAATATGAGAGGAGAAAACAGTCATGTGAGGATTATTTCATCAGCACGGCCTCTTCGTTCTCACTGTGAAAACATACACAAGCATGTATATAAACTAACACACACACATACACACAAATGAATCCCAGCATCATTTAATAACCACATAAACACACACAGTTTTATCTCACTGGCTGCTGCCCATCAACCGGGATTATTTTACGGTTGTAATGTGATGAAGCTGAAATCTACTGTGGGTGTGTTCATATTGAGTATCTGTATGTTTCTGTACGTTTCTGAAGGTTTCTGTATGTTTTTGTGTATTTTCTGTATATTTCTGTATGTTTTTGTGTGTTTTTGTGTGTTTTCTGTAGTTTTCTGTTGTAGGAAACCAGAAAGTAGATCATCAGATTTTACATCTTGTCCAGGTTTAGTTGAAATTTGTAAGATTCCTTCATTTATTTGCTGTTTTGGACTCCGACAGGAGAAACTGTTCAGAACATCCTGCATTTCGTTACGTGTTTGATGATTTGATTAAACTCCAGAAAGGGCAGAGAGTTGAGTCATACAGCAAACAGAGCGGAGCTGAGTCATATTGAACCCCCTCCCGAAACAGCAGGGTGAAAAATATGAAATGCAGCTTGAAAAAGTGAGGTGGGCATGTTGAAGACAGCAGGAAGCAGAATCAGGTCAGTTAACAGCTGGATTTCCTCCTCAGAATGTGATCAGACTGCACAAAGTCATTCACACCTGAGATCCAAACACAAAGCAAGGCCCACCACCTCCAGATGTTTTGGCCAGATGCATGAGAAGCTTGTTGATACTCGGTGTAAATGTGATGAAAGCAGGCAGTTGGTTTCCTGCTGAGGTTGGACTGAACGTTGGCTCGGTGCTCAGAGAGGCTGCAGACCTCCTCAGAGCTGCAAACTGCACCGTCTCAGAGGGGAAGTGGTCATCTCGATGTCTTTCAGGACGTGATGAAGCCAGAAAACGAGGGCAGGAGGATATTTTCAGAGCTTCTCTTCTCCCTTTCTCCCTCAGGTCTGACGTGGACATGATCACTGCACAGAACCTGCAGAAACCTCAGAGCCACTGAAAGCTTTTGCCACGGAGAGTTGATGTGGAGGAGATTCACTTGTCACGCGTGACCGGACTGAACCTGACGACAGGGAGGATGAGCGTCGAGAGCTTCAGGTGGCTTCAGGTGGACATGAATATTCAAACTGAGTGCTGATGCGCCACATGTCCTGCTCCCAGATGGTCGGCTTTGCAGGGCTTTTGGCTTTTCTAAGAATATATTTTACTGCAGCGTTATTAAAATGTTGTATTGATAATTTTTGTTACATTTTTTTAAAATTAGTTTTAGTTTCCAAAATCTGACACTATAAATAAGCTCCAAAACTTCCACCATCTAAAAGTTTACATAAATGGATTTTTTTACAGTTTTCAGGATGCTGAAGTAACGATGCTGATTGTCTGCAGAGTCTGCAGCTGCAAACACGGAGAAAGAACAGGAACGATGGTACGAGGAGGAGCTGACCGATTTGATTTCTTATTCAGGTTTTTTAACACAGACATACAGTATCCCACCCACCCACACACACACACACACCCACACACACACTCGCCAACCTTCACCTCCCTCCCCATGACATCATGCAGCTTACAAAAAATTTTGAGCTCTGATTGGTCAGTAATCAACATGCAGTGTGACGAGTCTCAGCAAGTCACAGCAACATTTAATGACTCTGTGAGTTGTGACGTCACCGAGGAGTCACCTGACACAAACATCCTGTAATCTGAACAGATGACATCACTGAGGAGTCACCTGACACACAAACATCCTGTAATCTGCACCAACAACGTCACCGAGGAGTCACATGACACAAACATCCTGTAATCTGAACCAACGACATCACCTCAGGCTGAAAAGAGGAACCTTTAAAGTAAGGTTTGCTGTCTTACAAGAATTAAGGATTTTTTAATTTTAACTGAGCAATAAAACCAGATGATTTCTCTAAACACGGTTTGTAACGTCACAGTTTGTTTGGTTTCTGGCTGCAGAGAACAGTGTGAATGCAAACTGCACACAAACACATCAGGCTTGACAAGCACACAAACAACCAAACTCTGCTTCAGGGCGCAAAGTCACAGACTGTCTGCACATTGATTGCCATTTAATTAAACATGCATTATCTTGTGCAGTATTTACATAGAAACACCCACCCACACACACACACACACTTACACTAACAAAGAAGGGTTAAACAGCTTTGGGGAAAGGTCAGATTTAATTACATCCAATACTTATTCGTCTTCCAGCCCTGAAACAATTACAAGTTAATGGAGGAAGTCACAGAGAACAGCTTTCTGAACGACTGCTGAATAATAACATGCCAGGAGTTCACAGCTGTTTGTGTGTGTGTGCGAGCGTATGCGTGTGCATATGTGTGTGCGTGTGTATGTGTGTGTATGTGTGTGTATTGAGTATGACTTAGACTACTTGTGGACACACCTTACACACTAACGACCAGCTATTGGGAGACAAAAGCAGCGTTCCTGATTGGAAAACTGCTGTTTTCTGTGTCAATGGTTGTGTGTAAGTTCATGTAAATAAACATTTTTGTGAATTTCTCAAAAATTCAGCCTCCAAACTGTGTTTTTTGTGTGTGTGGCTTCACAGTGCATGCTAACAATGACTGTGCATCTTTATATGTGAGCCATGTTTGCAGTTTGCATAAAAATGTGTTCAGTTTGTGAATGTGTCCTCTCAGATTGTGAAGGTAGTTTTATGCACAGTTTGCTCAGTGTGTGTGTGAGTGTGAGCTTGTGTGTGCATGTTACATACATACAGCCTCCTTTATTGCTCATCTGTGATAGCCAAGTCATTCTGCTGGAGCCAAGTGTCCCTTTATTCTTCCAACTAATCACTCGCAATTGCCCAATTAAGCCCAATCCCTTTCGCAGACCGACACCCCCGGCATAATGAGCCCATCATCAGAATCCACTCGCTCTCAATCAGAACCCCACGCTGGGATATTTCTGTGCGTGTAATTAAATTCACATTCCAAGCATGACAAGTCAGTGTATTTGAGGATCTTTCTAAGTGTGCAAGAGAGAGAGAAAATAATGTTTAGGAATTCAGGCTTCGTGCCCAAATGAAAAGCCTGAGGCAAGGTTGGACTGAAGTTAAACTTTAGAAAGTTTAAGGTTTCTAGGTTTGTTTTGGAATTGAAGGGAATTCAAATAGTTGTAATGCAGATTGATGCAACCGCAGCATGTGCAGCTCCTGAGAGCTTTCACTCTGTTTTCTGCTCATATAACAACCTTTGCAGGATGCTTTTGACCCTTAATGATGATGTGATACTTGTCCTGATCTCATTGATTTGTTCTCATCGAACAGAACCAGAGTGGCACCTGAACTTTGGTCTGAGGTCAAAGTTTGGTGAAGTTAAGGGAACTTTAACTGTTTGGTGAGGAAACATTACGGTCGCTGGTGAAAGAAACCAACACTGACTGCTGATTTGAAGGCAAATGCTCCTGTGACTCAATTTGATTCAATCTGTTAGAAATCAGGCAGAACATCTCTGAGTCTGGAAAAGGAGGATTTCACTGAAGAAAGACCTGAATGATGTTCTGCGTCTTCCTGCAGATGTTTTCTCTCAGTCACACCAGCCATGTGTGGAAGCTCAGCCTCCACCATCGTTTGAATGTGTGTGAAAACAGACCAACTTTCAGTGGTTAGCAGGCTAAAAAAGTGCTACATTTATTTACTATAAAGCTGAAAACTTGTTTATATCACAGTTCATAAACTTTACTCTCATTGTGCACTAATGTGACCACAGATTCTTTTATGTTTTAACTTTAGGACTGCTTTAGAAATTAAAGATGCTTATCTATAGATAACCAAATCACTTATCTGTAAGTATGAGTCACCTGGTGTCATCTGCCTGTGCTGTTCACCAGCTTTACTGACAGAAGTCTCACATGCACAGAGTGAACACAGATCCACTGGAGCTGAAATGGTTTCACACACAGATCCACACACATGTTCTCCCACACCAGCACTGCACAGAGATCTGTGGTGCTGAGCTCACCTACACCCATCCCGGCTTGTTCCTCTGCTGGAGGAGGAAGTTTGGAGAGCAGCCTGAGACGAAGGCGAGATGGAGGAGAAAAAGGATTACAGCGGTTCGTCCTCTCCCCCTCACACTGCGAGCTGAGGCTAAAGCTTTGGTCGTGTTGTGCCCGAGGCTGTTCTCACCATCCTCACAGCACTTCCTCTCAACTTCAGACCCCAACGAACGACAGCGTGCCCGCATAATGTGAGGAAGGACGATTAGCATCCCGTGACCCCCGGAGTCCTCAGGAGTGAACGCTCTGTCCTCAGAAACCTTAAACACGTGAAAACTTGCTCGATGTTTCGGGGGGGTGACGGCGTCCCTGCAGCAGCAGCCTGCAAACCTGACACACATGAAATCCTGCCAGGAAAAACACAACTCTGCCGGCTTCGTGTTTTTATTAAAGTGATGGATTTTTGTCATTTAGACAGAGAGAAACAAACAGTTGTTTTCAGCTGATGTGAGAAAGACCGAGTGTCTGCAGGGTTTTATTCATTCGTACATGCAGTGGGCATGAGTGAGCCTGCTGACTGCTGAGATTATTACACTGGTGTCTGCGCTCAGTCTCATTGTGACTGAGTCATAAAATGGGCTGCTTTGACATGTTTCATGGTTTATTCAACAGATTGTGTTTTCTTTGTGCATAAGAGATGAAGATTGAGATAATGGATTTATTGCAGTGATCTGAATGAGACGAACGTTTCTGTCTCTCATGTTTCATGTCTTGCTGCTGCAGTTTCAACAGAAATCTGACAGCGTTCGGTGCAGATTTGTTTTCATTGCAAAGGATAAAGGAAGGTTTCAGCTTGTAACTGCACTCACGACTTCCATGAAAAATGACTCGAGTGTTTATTTAGACATGAGACCAACACTGTAATCTGCCGTCAGATTCACACACAGCGCTGCAGGTCTGAGAAGAGCTTCAGGTTTGAATACTGATCATTGTAAACGGAGTATTTTCACAGGATTTCTCGCTGGAATCATTTACCTTCTTTCTGCAATAAAAACGCTGCAGGAATCCAGAGTTATTGAATGTGTGTTTGTGAGTGTGTGTGTGTGTGTGTGTGTGTGTGTTGTTCATGAATGGATGTTCATGTATTACAGTTGTGCCGCTGGTCAAAGAAACCTTGACATAACGTGCAGCTCGACTCCTCTCTTCCTTCTCCCATGAAAGGCCAGTCACACGGCTGAAGTTCAAAGCAGCAGTTTTATATTTTCAAAGGTTCAGAGTTTAGTTCTTTCTAAAATTCCAGAGTCAAAAAATCCTGTGTGTGAGTTTTATCAACCATTGCGTGTTTTGGTGTCTGTCAAAACCCTCAAAGACCTGAATGGCTGCTGAAGGCTAAAAGGAACAAATGTTCTAAAATGCTTTTAAATTTTTGAAGCCTATAATCCCATTAATAAACTTTATAAAGTCATGTTAAGCTTCATAAGTTTCTCAGTTTGTCAGTGGAATCACAAACATTATGTCCTGTTTTGGGAGCCTTCAGTAAACACGGTCATGTCTTCACATTATTCATCACTGATCCCTCAAGTAAACCAACACTGTTTCTTCTTCTGAGCCGACCGACACATCAGATATCAGTGTAACATCAAATATCAATATTGAAATGTCCAGGCTGACATTTATCCATAACACCATCTACTTCATCAAACAAAATACATTTTGGATTTTTTAAATGATGTTTTTTCACATTTGCACACACATAGAAAAGAAAAAAGGGGTGTTTAAACTGCAGACAGACGCCAGAGGAAACTTTAGATAAGACCTCACCATGCAGATCCACCAAACCAGGCAATGATGTGGAGACAAACAGACACTTGATGCAGAACAGGAGACTGAAATCAGGTTTGATGGTTTGAAATTCTTAAGAACATTTTTGCACACATGATTGTTCAGTTTTGATGTATTTTTTCATGTTGTATTTCTTTACAACAGCACCTGACCAGGAGCTTTTTTTTTCAAAAAGAGCTTCTGGTTCACAAATTTACAAATTGCGAGTCATAAACTTCCAACATTTGATGCAACAGTCGACTGAAACCTGCTCAGACAAAACATTTAACTGCTTATTATAAACTCTCCATCAGCAGAGAAGCTGCAGATCCAACTGTTCGTCACTGACAGTTGGAAGAAGGAAATGTGTCTGATTGTTGTCAGTTTATATACTGAAAGTGTCATCAGCTCTCCAATCAACATGCAGCAGTTTCTTCAAATGGTCCAATCATAAGTTCCCACCTGAAGCTTATAACACACACGCACGCACGCACGCACGCACGCACGCACGCACACGCGCACACACACACACACACACACACACACACACACACACAGACACACACATTTTACTGATGAGCTGTACTGCAACTTCATCAGCTTTAAAGGTGCAGCTGTTTTTTCTGAAATGCTTTTCAAAGCCAAGTTCAATGATGAAACACTTGTAACATCTCTGACCTTTAATTCAGCTGTAGAAACTCAGACGGTCAAACACTCACATGAAAACAGTCAGAGTTTGAGGACAAAGTATGTTTGTATGGTGCTGTATTTCTTTAAAAGTTTCTGTTATCTAAATCAAATTATAACATGATTAACATGAAAGAGCATATAAGACCACACAGAGCATGTAGATACTGAACAAAATATTCTTATTAAGGATCTTAGTTCTGTGTTTAAAATATATCTTTTTACATTTAAAATTACAGGAAGACCTTCAGGCTGAGTCTCTGACATGTAAACAGAGTGTGTAAGTGTGTTTTTGTGGATGTGATTGTGTTTAGTTCATGTGAATCTAAAAGAGAAGAAAAGCTGGAGGCAGTGAGGTCAGACTGAGATAAAGTCTCATCGTCTCATCTTCTCATCTTCTATCTGTCTGTCTGACTCTCTCTCTCCCTCTTTTTCCTTCCTCCATCTTCTCAACCTTGAGGGGCCCTTACTTCAGAGGAGCAGATCGATAAAGGGCACTTCAAAGTGGTCTTGGATCCAAGGGGTTTTTTTTTTGAAAGATGCAGGAGGCAACAGTGCTTAATGGGCACAGGATACTGTTGCATCAGCAGTGCTGCCATGGCCGGTCGCAACCTTTAAAAGACATAAGTCACAAGCAGCAGAGGCATCAGAGGACAGAGAAGGGAGCAGAGTTTAGGGAGGAAACTGAGGGCTGAGATGTGGACGAAGACAGAAGGAAACATAAAAACCTGACTGTGCACAGAGGGGAAGGTGAGCCTGGAGGATTTAAGTGCCTGGTGACCTGAGTTTAAAGGTGCCATGTAAAATAAAATGATACGGAGCAGCCAATCTCAAGAGTAACCTCTGACTGCTGCTCAGTGATCTCTCCGGCTGCAGTTCGTAGCTGCTGTTTGCAGGTTTGCTCAGTTAGCCGCTCAGCTAGTTTTCTCTGCAGTCTAAGTGGAGCTGGAGCTTTGAGCATCAGAGGAGTGAATGTTTATAACAACCAGCCTCAAGTTAGGTTGACTATCCAATAATATAGCTACACTAGAGGGTTTTACCTTAGCCTCTAGTACCACCGTTAGAAATCTGGGAGTTATT
>JAPZDV010000571.1:0-10673 GCA_029814665.1 Acanthurus lineatus
CTGGCTCCGCCTCCTACCGTGTCCTCAGAGCTGCAGAAAAGAAAAGAAAAGAAAAAACACACAGACTACAAAAAAAACAATCAACCCAAAACCCAGAACACAACACAGAGAGTGTCAACATTAATGTCCTTTAGATTCCTGAAAGAGATGAGACGTGGAGGTTTGATTGCAGAGAGGCAGAGTGCAGCGCTGAATGTGAGAAGGAAGTGGTCCGTTATGGGAAGTTCGTCGGAGGTGCAGTTGGAGGGGGTGAGGCCAGAGCAGCAGAGTAAATCCAATGTATGTCCTTTGGTATGTGTCGGAAAGTCAATGTATTGATGGAGTCCAAAACTGTCGAGGCATGATAAAAAGTCTCTGGTGAGGGGCAGATTTTTATTGTCAATGTGTATGTTGAAATCTCCCAGCAGTATTAAGTTAGGTGACAGAGTGGAAAGTTGTGTAAGAAGAGTGGCAAAGTCAGTTAAAAAGTCAGTGTGGGGCTTAGGGGGTCGGTAAATGGTGGCGACGACAGTGGGAGAGGGTCCAGGCAGCATAAACACAGTGCATTCAAATGAGCTGAATGCAGAGACAGACACAGGCAGGACTTTCCACTTCTCGCGGTGAATTACCGCGAGACCTCCACTGCGACCGTTGCCACGGGGATGACAGATGTAAACAAATCCAGCAGGTGTGGATTCATTGAGCGTAGAAAAGTCATTTGGCTGTTGCCACGTTTCAGTTAGACAAAGAAAATCCAGCTTACGGTCAGTGAGGAGATCCTGGAGGAGATGACCCTTGCTCGTAAGAGAGCAGATGTTGAGCAGACCGAAGCGAACAGTGGTGTTGTCGTGCTTGACGGTAGCATTAGCATTAGCATTAGTTAGCACTGCTATCCGCAACCCTGTCGGAGTTTCTGAGAGGACGACGAGTGGTGGACCAGAATGATTTTATTGCTGTGGAGGAGTTGTCATGTTTGAAGTTCCTGCGAGACCCACGGTGGATGTATCTCTGGCGGGGGAGGAGAGCGATGTCTGGGTGGTGGTGCAATACCGGCGGCGGCGGTGAAGGCACGGGCAGATGCCAGTGGATCCAGAGAAGCTCTGCAGCTGTATACCGGATCAGTTCTGCCATCGGGTGGTGGCATATCGACAGGAAAGTCCAGATAAGAGCAGACCAGATGAGAAGCTTGCTGGCCCACATCGTGTCTGTGCCAGGTGCCAACTTCCAGCAGGTAGGCTAGTGTTGGCTAGCGAGCACATAAAAACACAGGAGCAGTAGCTGGATCAGTAGTCAAACGCAGGTAGACGCTTCAACTCAACACAAAGTGCTACCACAATAGTCCATTCAGGCCACATTGAGGCCATAAAACCATAAAGCCATAAAAACACTTAAAAGTTACCGGAGAGTAGCGGCAGCCAGTCGCGCCAGCGTTCACTCAACCGGAAGTTTTTAAATTGAAACTCATGCCTCTCATTGGTCGAGACACAGCCTAGCCCAGGTTAAATCCACCGGAAGCCCCCTGATGTAACCGTAGGCCTAATTGCCATTGCATTGCGCAATCCCTGTGTGACCAGGTGTGAGAAAGGAGTCCCGGCTTCGCACAGGTGTTACTGTAAGAGAACAACATTAAAGCAAGCATTATTGCGACCTAGGCCGCAGTTCTTGGCTTGCTGGACATGTGAGGAACTGTTTCTGTTGGACACTTCTTATTTTTGATCCTTGAAGGACGTTGAACAACCCAGCTGATCCTCCTCACCTGCAGATGCTGAGAAAAATCTTTTTCTCTAGAAGAAGTCGCTACAAGCAACATCAAGTAAGAGAGCTTTTGTCATATACTCTCTTTACCATCCCACATACACACACACACACACACATACGCATTCGCTGCTTTGCGCAGTACACACATTACCCTGTGAGTGACTTTTAGGAGAGCTCACAATCACTAGTAGACACGATCCGTGTAGCATAGTCACCCCTTTGTGAGCATTCAGTGTGTTCAGCTTCGCTCCATGCCATCTTGTGTGTGCTTTAAAGGAACAAGAGGAGCAAGCAGTGCTGTGACCAATATCTTGTTCAAACTCAGCGCGTTACTTCCAATGACTGACATGTGACGTGACATAGTGATATAGCCTGGTGTTGTGGTGATTTAACTGCGTATGATTTATGTGTTATTTTTATCGTTCGCTGTAGATGGATGTTTATTAACTTTAATGTATGGAGTTTCAATGAAATACATTTTGTAATAAGCAGTTGTGAGTGGACTGAGAGCCCTCTGTGCTGGTTATTGTCGCAGGCATTATTGAGATAACAGCTGGTTGATGCGGTCAGTGCTTGATCTCATCCCTTTTAACCTAATTAATTGCTAAATGATTTTTTCCTTTCTCCCTTTTCTTTTAGTATTAAATTTTATTTAATACTTACAACTTAGGCTTTCCTTTAATCTTAGAGACTGATAGCTGTTTGGTCATTGATCCCTGATTGCAGGGTGGTGCCCCAAAATTATTAAGTAATATTAATAATTAATTATCAATACTTATTACAGTTAATAGTTAAGTAATTATCAATAACCAAGCTTTTATCTCAAGTAATTCTCAACAGTGTCAATGAGTGTGAGAGCCATGTACAGGTTAGCTGCATACGCATAGGGCTGATGCCGCCCCTGCACAAAGCAGTCCCTGTAAAATGTCTCCTCCCATTCAGTGGACAGGGCTTGGGGTTTACAGGAAGCCCACACACACAGACCAATACCTACTCTTTGACTCACACCACCCACTGGAGCATAAACTGGGCATCATCAGAACCCTGCAACACAGGGCTGATAATATATCAACTAGTGCTCAAGCTCAAACAAATGAGCACAAACACTTGAGGGAAGCCCTTAAAACCTGTGGCTATCCAAACTGGTCTTTTGGGAGAACAGCTACACACTCCAGAAGTAGCACCAACACTGTGAGAGTTGAATATAAGGAAAATAATAAACAAAACAACATAGTTCTTCCATATGTGTCCGGTGTATAGCGAGGAATGCAAAGGCCCATATATTGGTGAAACCAAACAATCATTAAACAAATGTATGGCTCAACACAGAAGAGCTAACTTTCTTCCCTACACAGGAGATTCAACAACTTGACCTCCAAAAACAACAGCTGTGAACAATTGTCCTCATATGACTCTATTCCCCAAACAACTGTCATTCTTGGTTGGCCCCATATAGCCCCAACGGCTCTAACGACTGTTGTTAACAGGGTGGGTCTCCACCTGAGTCACACCTAAGACCACTAAGGACCCCTTAAGTGGCCTGTTTGAGAGCACTTTAACAGAGGTTCAAAAACCTGGGTTTTGCACCAGTTTGCCAGACTAACTCATTTTAGTCTGTTGCGCATGAACAGATGAAGCCCCTTGGCAAAAGTCTTCACTGACAAATTGACAAAGTCCAGTTGTGTTCAATTTAATTGCCCAGATGTGCACTTTCTTGTTACCATAAGCATTTTGCTGCTCTGTAGCACTGGCAGGTTGAGTGCTGCTTATATCCGTGGCCTTTTGGTGTGTGGGTACTGAAGCTGAAGTGCTGCACCGTGTCTATTAGAAGAACAGGAATACAGTGAAGATTAGATTAAATATTATGCCCTTTTTTGACCAGTGGTCATAGGTCTTAGAGGTCAATATAAACATGCTTCTGAAGGTTCTTGCTTAAAACGCCACTCAGATCATGTGGAAAGGCATGCCCATATACTCTTTTTTTAGCCTTTCCCTGAATATGCTGTTTCTGTACCTGTAGATTTGTTTGCAAATGAGCTGTGGCTGGTCACGCCTCTTTCAGGAAGTGCATATAACTTTGGTCACAACCCTTTGCTTACAGTGAGCACTTAGTGTGTGAATAGATGCTCCGGTATACTCAGGTAGACATGGTTGGTACCCTTAAAAGCCGAGTTCAGTTCCCAACCCTGCTGAGTGACCATCAATAAACACACTCCAGTGCCTGAGCTCACAATAAATGCTGTCCTTATATGCGGTGGTGCTAATGCCAGGCTGAGCTGGCTAAATGAACAGTAAAGCAGCCTGAACAATTCACTGGGTTTTCACTAGGTCAGAATTTAGGAATAGATGAAGACTTTTGAGCTTGTTCCTGCTGCCAACAACAGAGCAATTACCGTGCCTTGCCTACACATTACACATCTTTGTTGATCTACTGTCACCTGTGGGGTGGACACACTCAGTTTCAGGGGGCAGCACAGACATCCAGCACCGGAAGTGTCACCCAGCTGGTGGTGTGGCTAACTCCCCTCTTGACATCACAAAGGGAGCAAATATGAAACAGAGCATTTTCCAAAAGTTGGAGCAAGCAAGACAGGGAGAGGCTGCATTTTTCTCATTTTGGGTGTCTGGAAACAGGCTGGGGACACATATTTTCATTGGAACACCATTAAAAAGAGTATTTTGCATAATATGCTACCTTTAAATCATGACTGAAAATTCAAAATAACAGTGAGATATACAATCTAGTGCCTGATAAAGCAATGGAGCAAACAGAGCTTTTTTTTCACTCTTTTTGCCTGTGAATGACCAAGTATCTCTGCTTAAGTTAAACCCTATTGGCTGCTCCTACTTGCGCTGTAGCATACATTAATCAATTACAATAGTTTGTAGAAACACACCTACTCTGGCTACTGTACAAATATGCATTACCAAGCCCCTGAAATATGATTGCTAAATGCAGCAGAAATGACTACAAAGAGAGATCTCAACTGATGTGTCTCATACAAGCAAGTGGACAATCAACACAGATGATTCAACAACATTTTGTAAACCTGGGCATCAAAGTTACTCAGTGAGCTGTGCGCTTTTGCTGCAAGGAAAGACAGAATGATCACTCATGTCCAGTGAAACTTCACCAGTAAGTGGGCCTATTTTGTAATGACTTAACTCACAACAGTGTGCATTTGTCTGTATTTGAATCTGAAAAATTCTTAAATAGCTGAGAGTTACTACAGAATACATTCCTGTTAGCAGGCGACACAAATAGTTTGCCTGTGCTTTTGTCTAATGGTTTTTGCCTTTCCCTCCCACAGTAATATCCTTGCTGTCGTTGATGAGGAAACCAAAAATTGAAGCAGATTTTGGTGTAGCTCTGGGCATAACTACAATACACTGCACTTGCAGAGAGCTTGGGTGGAAATATGGAAAGACCCATTTCTCTCCGACGATCAAAGACCACAACAAAGATGCTGGACTAAGGCAAGTGCTGCAGTGGATTGAGTCTAGGGCGATGTGGCATAATGTGCTGTTTCACAGATGAAACAGCAGTAGCCCTAAATCACTATGCAATGCTTAGTCTCAGTAAGAAAGATCACTTTGTGGCCAAACCAACACCTAAACATCCCCTAGAGCTCCGTGCCTGGGAGATGATTTTGCATCATGGTGGTCTTCTGGTCATCTTCCAGACAATAATGGACAGACACTACAATGAAAAGAGCATCACTGAAGAAGTTTTGAGTTAGGTTATTGGTTCTTCCAGGACAATGTTTCGAAGCACACCACTTCAGCAGCATGCATTACATCACTGGGAATCAACTGGATGAAGACTCCACCAGAGTTACAGGATTTGAATGGTAACAAAAACATGCACTTGTTTGGGCTCCCTCACCTCTTAACGAAGCAGCACTTTCTTTATTATCTGAGGTGAATGTCTCTCAATCCATTTGTGAGTTTCTAAGGTTAAAGGGAGCTTTATCATTTCTGTGAGAGCTGTCTCTAACAAGTTCTTAATTATTATTCAGAAATGGCTACAAACACACTGTCTTAAAAATATTTTTGTTGCAATTTCCTCCTGCAGCAACCCTAACTCTTCATTAGCATCTGAATAAATCTTTTTGTTTGTACCTGATTGGCCATCCTAACATGTCTCCCATTTTCCGGTCAATGTTGTCTGGTATCTGCTACAGCAGTTTTTTTTAACTTTCTCTTCTACAAAAAATAAAACAGACAATTAAAACAGACAGTTCATTTTTTATGATACAGTGTGGGATTAGATTATTTATATTAAAGCATCAGTGTGTGTTGTCTGGCAGTCAGACCCCCTTGTCTCCACAAAGCTGCATCATCACTGCTGGAGGTGGAGCTTGTCTGAAACAGGCCTACTTTATAACTTTAAAGGCAGCTGCAACCTTATAATTATTTCCCAGTTATTTTTATACACAAACACATATAAAATATGTAAAAGTTCTTTGTTTGGGCTCCAATGTTTGCCATAAAAGTGTATCTTTCGCCTCTAAGATGTAGCTGAAATTCTACATATCTGCAGATTCAACTCTTTTTCTGTCTTGAGGCTAACAGTGCCTGCCATTACCAGCCAGGAAGGAGAATGCACAGTGAACTTGTAAAACATCATTAGGTTCCCCTGTTCTTCTTCCACTGGCTTGGCCATCTCTCCATTTTTTCTTTTTTCCTTCTAGCAAAAGTTGGCAAAAACAAAGAACACACGGACCATTGCATGCTAATGTAACTTTGAATTAGTAAATTCAAAGCTCCACAGGTACCTTGGACAAACCCTAGTTGTTTAAAATTTATATTAGCCAGTTTTGTACTGGAGTAAAACTACTTTTGATACTTCGCCTTTAAACTTTAGGTTTAAGGAATAAAGAAATTAACTAAAGCTTACTAACATTATTGACTGAGCGTGTCAATAGAATGTTTCCAAAGAAAATCCAAATTACAATTCCGTTGCACCTGAAGTAGTGCATACCTCATTTTGTTGATGCTTTTCTTCTGTTTTATTTTACAGTTGTGTAGGAAAATTGTGCTCTCTGATGTTGGACAACTATGTGAGCTGTTGAGGGTGCAGGAGGTCAAGCCAGCAGCAATTTGAATTCCGTTGCACCTGAAGTAGTGTACTTTCAGTAGAGGTAACTCGCTAGCTAACTAATTCAATTTAAAAGCGGCCAGCGGGTTCAGGTTAGGGACAGATTGTTGAATCAGAGACTAGACAGCAACTGATGCAATGATACAGTTATTACAAGTACTTAAAAAAAAGAGGTGTCAGACACAAAGGCAAACAAAGGAACAGTTAGATGGACATAGAAATTAGGTATCCTAAAGAAGGTTACTTGTACAAAATGCCATCAAGGGACGCATCGGGAAAAATGCAAGTACAATGATGGATTAATGTGGTAAGCAGAAGTTCAGCTTTAGCTAGATGCATTATATTTTGTCATTAAGGCAAACTTTCTTTTGGCCAATTTCACATTTCGCCAATGTATTACACCTTTTGTATTTAGGAACCAGAGGTCTTATATTAGCATTAATGTATAAAAAAAAATATTAAGAAAGTCATAACAGTTTTGTTATAGCTAGGCTCTTCAGTGTTATATCTAATAATTTTATTTTATTATAATTTTAATGTGTAATATTCTTCAACACTTTGCCTTTTTTTTACCTCAGGTTCTGAAAGCATCACAAAAGCTCCCCACTGTCTTTGCGCAATGATTCAGTTTTCACCAAGTCTCAAACCTCTCTGGTGAAATGGCTGGAGTTCATGTTCAGGTACAGTATTTATCTATAAAGTAAATCAAAGGTAGGCCGAACAGTTTTTTTTCTTGAATAAAAGATTAAGTAGTTTATCCCAGGTCTATACGTAGGTATGAGATCCTCTCCTTGGAGCTCTGTTCCTTTACTTATCTGTTTTCACCACAGCTAATGTGAACACCTTAAACAACGGGAAAGTTCTTGTAGGCCTAACTTCTACATAGATCTGCCTTATGAGTCTTACACTTATACTCTTTAAAACAGCACAATTTATTGTTGATACTTAGTTCTGCTTTAAGATTTCCCAAGGGATGGTGGCTATTGCAGTACACTAAAACAACTTTTAGAGCTATTGCTGGACTTTTTAACCAGTGTTTTTTATTGTTTTTTTTTTTTTTTTTGCTTAAACTATGGTACTTACCACACAATGAAGTAAAATGAAAAGGGGCAGAGAAAATGCACTGAAAAAAAACAGTGGGTTTGCTAACTAGCTTTATTTCAACATGATACTGTTTTATATCAGCCCAATTCAATAAGCAGGGCCATACTTTTATTGAAACAACAGTGTAATTTCGAATGACTTCAAATAGGTCTCTTAATGTCTTTACCTTTTCTTCCAGTTTGCATAAGGTTTACAGTTGAAGCAACTTGCCTGATCATTGAGCAGCAGCAAGGTCCAAGTCACTGACAAGAATGACAAAAGTACTCAGAAAGGTTCTGGCATTACATAAATGTCGTTTGTAACTATAATTAATTAGATAAAAAATTATTTCAGTTTTTGATAAATGACAACTGGATATGAGATAGCTACACCTTTTATGATATACTCAGTGACACTAGACTTCTTTCATTGGTGGTATCTCATTGGTGGAATGAACTACCTACTGCTGTTCATTTCAGAAATTGACTGTGAAAATGCACATACACACTGTATTTCTAAACTGTCCATATATGATATTCACCAATTCCTATACTTAAGCATTGTTACAACTCGCTGATGTTTTATTTTTATATTTATTTATATATTTTATTTCTGCATTGCTTCTCTGAAATGACTCAGGATGCAGGGATAGTAATTGGTGGTTGTTAGAGATTTTTTACCAATGAGAGCAAATTTGCCCACACAGATAGGCTGTAAATTTGTATTCAGTTGTTTTATAATCTGTACCCTCCATATTGCATTTGTGTAGAAAGGATATCAATGTGTTTGAATATTGTATGAGATCTATTATTAAAGTATCTGTCTTTTGTATATACATTAGGTACCATTATGATCTATGTGGCAACACTTGGGGCCATGAAAGCCAGTGGGTTTTCAGTATGCTGGAAGTTGATGGTACATCCAGAAGACTGATTCTGAGACTCATCGGGAACCGCTTAAGGCAAACCCTAAAAGGCCATTTTAGAAGACATATCAGACCCAGAACATCTATCCTCACTGATGAATAGTGTGATTACCAGCTTTTCCATTACAGATATGGCCAGTATTCTGTCTGCCATAAAAAGGATTTTGTTGACCCAAAGACCGGTGCATATAACCAGCATGCATGGTTGGTTACAGGTTGGAAATATGGCATCATAGAGGAAGTCACACTCCTGAGTCACAATAGATTCACCTCAAAATGATAGAGTTGATCCACTGGTTAAGTGTGTTCCATTGTAATGGTGTGTTGAGCAGACTTGGTCATGTTGTAAAAAAATAAGTCAAGTGAATATCAATTTGTATGTTTTTAAGCTATAATCACCTGGGATTTTAGTTTGTTGAAGATGGTAAGTAATCATTGTCTATTTTTAATATTGCTTAAAAAGTGGTTGTAAGTAAAAGTGAGAAACTCAACTGGACTTGCTGAGAGTGGGTGGCTCTATAATCATATTATCCACTGTCGTCCTTTGAAATGATGAAAATTATGAAAGTGTCCAATATTTGAATCTTGTTTTAGTGCCAGTGTATACATACTTTGACAAACCTTTTAGAATAAAGAAAATAACTACCTCTTGACTTGTCTGTTGCTTTTGTGTAGGTATTTAAAAGCACTTGACAGTAAAATTTAATAACATCTTATTGAAAAGTCCAAATTTTACTACTTTACTTGGGGTATAGGGAATTATACATGACACCATTATAAAATCGCCAGTGGTAAAAAATATTAATGTTTCTGACAAGTCCAAATTGTTTCACTATAGTTTAGGTCAAGACAAGTATTCATGATACAGTTATAAAAACATCTGACAATGTAATGACAGTAGATAACATTTAAATGAGTAATCCTAATTATACCACAGCAACATGAAAAAACTTCTGCAAAACAAAAAATTGTGATAAATTTGAGAAAAGTAAACTGGATATCAAAAAATGCTAGGAAATGAGCACTTCCTGGACTCAGAAAAGCATTTGTTAGAGGTTCCCCTTGGACAGGGATACAAGTATATTCAGAAATGACAAAAAAAATTCAATCTACAATTTAAAAACCTTTATTATCACACTCTGGTCATGTTGAACATTAAAACAAACTTAGACATATTTTTTGCCTCAAGCCCTCGTCAGGCAGTTAAACAGATCAAATGGAATAAAAGGCCTTTTTGTATTTGCCTCCCAGCAATCACAATCCTCCACTTGGAGTTGTGTCTTGTAAAGAGTATGGTCAAACAAACATTACAGCAGATGGTGCCATTCAGCCCATCTACAGTGTTGGTAAAAATAGAAAGTCAACATAGCGCACAAAAACAATGGTAATGGTTACAGAAAAAACAAATCAAAAAACTAACCTGTAAATGTTAAAAAAAGATGATGACTGTGTACAAGTTTATCCTGAAGAACAGTCTTGAAACTAATGAATGGTTGTTAAGGGAAGATCTGACTGAGTACACCATCATTGGTGATGGTTCTAGAGCAATTTACAACAGTTTACATTTCAACAACAGTATTTACAATAGAGTACAATAGCATTCAAATTATTACCGGCATGGATACAAAAACCTTTCACTGGCACATTTTTTGCTTTCTTTACAGCAACACTTCTTTGGATCAATTACAGTCCAGCGGTTTTTGTCATTCCTGGCAAACCAATCAACAAATACATCAAGATTCGGGGGGGGGGGCGTGCGTGCATGGGGGTGGGTATGTGTGTGGGTATATTTTTTTGGCTGCATTTGTAATCATAATTTGAGATCAC
>JAPZDV010000572.1:0-10666 GCA_029814665.1 Acanthurus lineatus
GTATCATCCTTACGTTCACACACACACACGTTTTTATTCCCTGTGCATGTGTGCATGTGTGTGTGTGTGTTGCACAGATGCAGGTTAATGAACAGACATAAAGATTAAAGTCTGCAGTCACATGTTACAGACTCAGGATCAGCCATGTTCAGTGTTTCTGATGTTCTGCATATGATAACGAGGCTCAGATGTAGTTTCTCTCCATGATGGAGTATCTTGTGCCTGCAACATGACGGAGGACTCTGCTGGAGGATGCTGCATTCACACACACACACACACAGTTCAGCGAGTCCTTTTTCTAAAGGAATAGCTCAGCCTGGAGCATAAAATATCTTTACCAAGGATTTATGATGTTTTCAAGGTTTTTCCAAACTACCCTTAATATGTTTACCACCGTGGAGAGGAAGGACGGCAGAATAAAGCGAACTGGAAGACAAATTCTTTATCACAGTAAATACTTTCTGCTCAGAGACTGTAAGTAAAACCTTTAACTCACTGAGAACAACTCAGTCAGATTACATCACATGTTTATTTCTGTCCAATGCAACTTACAGTAAGAGCATTAAACTGGATGTAAACGACACAGTTCGCTGACGTCACTGAACCTGCTGCAGTGCACCATGGGAGTGATAGAGGAAGAGTGTTTTATGGAGCATGGATGAGTTTTCAGTGTTTTCCGGTGTCAGCGGGGCGCTTGTTCCACAGTTTGAGGAGCCAGGACTGTAAATAGTTTTTAGTGACAGCTGCCTCGCAGTGATGGAGTGGCCAGCTGATTGGCAGCGAGCGAGCGAGCGAGCGAGCGGATGGTTTAAGCACGAGCTGGACGCAGAATGAACCTGAGCTATTTACAGCATGTTTGGCAAAGACCGGCGTCTTAAATCTGAGTCAAACAGCCAGCGGAGGTGAGTGCAGAGCGTGGGGGAGCTGTGTGGTGAGCTTCTGCATCCTCAGTGACCTGCAGAGGTTGCTTTGTTAATGCACACACACACACACACACACACACACACACACCAGCCAGATGCAGGTTGTAGAGGTTTAGATTAAGGATGCGGAGATGCTGGACCGAAGCCTGCAGCACCTCCTGAGTTTGGAACAGGAACATTATCCTGATGTTGTGGTGGATGAGTTTGCAGAAGAGGAGTAACGTAACATTAATGCTCAGAGGGGGGAGGACTCAGAGCTGTGAATGAGGGACGGTGATTGACATTTATTACACACAGTCTCACACATGTTACTGATATAATTGATTATTGATTGTTTAAGAGAGAGAGAGAGACATGAGCTGTAACTCAGCTCATCATCGAGGTAACGAAGGACAGAGGGAACTTGGCTGTTATGTAACTGGATCTCCACTGGTGGAAACATCACAGACCCCAGAAACTGAAAGACTTCACTGTGAACGACTACAGGAAGTCAAAACAGGCTTTCACTGAAAAGCTGATTATAAAACAAAAAACACAGGAGGAGAGGACAGCGAGAGAAATCCAAAAACTTACAAAAACTAAAATAAAACAACGAACTGAGAAGCTTGTTGAAAGAAGGAAGGACAGAGACAAGGAGGCAAACAGGACTGAGAGACAAAGAGAGAAACACGGAGACTAAATACACATTGAGACTAATGAGACACAGGTGAGTTAATCAGCACAGGTGAAACACATCAGGGTTGGGCAGGTGATCACAGGAGGAGGGAAACCAGACATGATGACAAAAGACACAAAACAAACTTTTGTTTAAGAAAAATTAACTGGTTTCACATTTTGACTTCACAGGTCATGTTTAGTCGCTGTGATGTAACATTCATGATCCTCTGTGTTCTGTGTTTAATTTGTGTGGGAAATAAAAAGCCTTGACACACAGACACGACTGTCATCCTCTGCACGACATTTTTATTACCTGTTATGCACCAAAAAAGGCAGCACATCCTCCTTAAATCTGAATATAACAGCGACAATATGTATCTGAAAATACTTCTGATACAGTCACAACATCTGTAACAGCATGCTGGTGTAAAATAAGGCATAAGACAGAAGAGCAGCTTATGAAAAAGAGTTGCATCAGTATGAAGCCACCAGATATGAATTAGCAAACAATACCAGCGGATGCTTCACATTGTTTGCGGTGAGTTTCCGTGTCACCAGCTGAGGAAATGTGTGCTTCATTTTCTGGATCCTGAGAGGATCGTGGGACCACAGAGTGTGCAGATCCCACTTTGTTGTTTTCAAGCATTGCACAACATCTCATGCGTGGTGTGAGCTCAGAGTGCTCCAACGTGCCCCCGCCCCTCCTCAAACACTCGCAGGAGTTGGCCTCGGTCGTTCTGGAAAAAAAAAAATTGGATTTTTGATGTGTTTAACATCAAAGCGGCGTGTTTTTTCCTTGAAATGGACCGTGTGAAATGTGCATTTGAAGGAATTGGAATAAGATGGCAACCTGCTGAGGCCGGGCCGGCATGGGGGGGAGCGGCAAATGTTTTATGTCTATATGTTTGTTGGAAATGCATTCTTTTGATTACAGCTCTGCACTTTAATCTTGATCGCACACATCTGTTGGAGACACATCCCTCCTTCTTCTCTCTCTTTAAAGCATTCGTTTGGTGCTTTGTGATCTACAATAATTAATGATAATAGTATCTAAAATGGTGCTCCAGCTCTTGTAATGCTGGGAGGAATATTTTAATGCTCCACACATCATGATTTTATCGATTAAATGACACGCAGGCGCTGCCGTGGTGCTAACGTCCTGCGTCTGTCTTTACTTATCTGGTAGTGGGCTGAGCACTTTACAAGGACAGAGCAGGACAGAGACATTTGATAATGAACACAGAGACCTCCAAATGAAAATGGAGTTTTTGATTTAATTTCACATGAAGCTGTTAATCTGTTTCTTCGTCTGTCTGCTGATCATCAGACAGACCTGTGAGGTTTTAATATACGAGCCGAATGTAAACTTGTGATCTGTTTTCTGAGTGTATGCAAGGCCGTGCAATAAGTCATAAATAAAGAATCAGGTCAGCTAGGTTCGGTTCATGATTCTCATTGTTTTCAAGTGTGGCTGAGCCAATGAGATTTCCAAGACGTGACACATTTCAGAGCGAAGCAGAGACAAATTAACTGGCGTGTGACGTCAAAACAGCATTACATCATTTTTTGACATTTCACAGCGTTGAAGTGAGCAGTTTTTTTTTTTTGTTGTTGTTATTGAATCTTTCAGAGATCCTTTAATCTCTTTCATTGGTCATAAAAAAGCCCTTATAAAGACTTCACATGTTAGTTTTTACCACCGTGGCTCCACAGCCGTGTTTCTGACGTCTTTCAGGGCGTTGCAGGATTCAGCCGTTCGCCTGTTTTGTGGTACATTTTCAGTATTATATAATACTGTTTATAAAGGGTAAACAAGCAGTAAATAAGCCAGAAGCATCACAACCGTCCTGTTAAACGCTGCGCCCTTATTTTTCTGCTTACTGAGATGTTGTCGCCCATTTTACTTCCACTGGTTTGCAGTGATTATTTATTGGATTTACCAGAATAAGACAACTATGCCAAACAGGCAGACGGGTTCATTAGTTCATAGTTGTGTTTAACTGTCACACAGCTGGTGGTTCACGCTGTAACTCAGGTTTGCAGGTTATTGTGACGCAGGTGAGCTCAGCTGATCTGCACTTTATTTTGAAATGTTCACCGGTGCAGCTTCTTTTGTGCAGCCGTTTGCATTGTCGTGGTAAATATCTTCCTCTCTGTTCCCACACAGAGGGAGCAAATCAACAAAGTCAAGTCAGATTCTGGAGACAAAATGACAACTTTCAATCATCCAGTGCTGTTGTTGTGAAATACACACTGTTGGAGATGATTACCTCAAACTGTCGACGGTGAAAAAAAGAGACTGAGATCACAAGTGAGATGCTGAAATAAATCATCCTCCCACTGTGCATGCAACAGCTTCATAATAAGGCCCACGCTGATGTATAATAGAAATCAGAGGCATTGGCAGCACATCGGCTGGGCTCAAGGTAACACGCTGTGAATGAATGCCGACCTCTGTCAGCCGGCATTCAGCTCCTATCAATAAAAAACCCACAGAGAGCTGAACGGCTGCGGAAACAAACCTCCTCCCATCATTTGCATGTCCTCCAGGTTAACACATGGAGAACAGCTTTTGTTCGTGGCGGGAACAAAGAGCTGTTTGCGTCCCCGACCTGAGCCGTCTTCATCCATCGTGCATTCGGTCAGCAGAGAGAGTCGCAGCGCTGATTACAACCTTGGATTCATTGATCTGTGCATTTCGCCCCACATTAATGTCGGCCCATGCCTTTGTTGCCTATTCATTGGATGACGGCTATTGATTTCACTGCACACTGGGTCTCCAAGCTGGAGAGACAGCAAACTGTGGAGTTTCAGAAGAAAAATAAACCTCTTTTTGTCATCTTTGAAATTATATAGATGATATCAGATGATATAATCTCTGGGATTTTTTCAACAGAATTAAAAATGTCAGTATTTATCTCAGAAAAAGTCTCAGCTCGTCATCAGCGAACAGAGAAGGAAGCTCAGAAAAGATGCTGAATTAAATAAAAAGTGACAATAAATTCTTCATTTCGCGTCCTCCTCACCAGCTGCTTCATCCACACCGTCTGAAGTGTAAAGCAGATGGACTGTGAAAAATAGCAAGGAGTGTGTGGAGCACATGTAAAAGAGGACTGCCGTCACGTGTGTGTGTGTGTGTGAAAATGTGCATGTATGCACACACACGTAATCCCACCAGATCCGAGTGACGGGGTCTTTAAAGAGAAGCTGTCTGGCT
This sequence comes from Acanthurus lineatus, assembly GCA_029814665.1. NCBI lineage: Eukaryota > Metazoa > Chordata > Actinopteri > Acanthuriformes > Acanthuridae > Acanthurus > Acanthurus lineatus. Next base: position 4,798 of record JAPZDV010000572.1, read on the forward strand.
GTTTTTTCTTCTGATGCTGATTTGTGTTTCATGGTTTAATCGAATGGTTCTTCAGGAGCGCTGGGATCCGAGGAATCACCATCCAGCACTGAGGAAGAGGAGAGGAAGAGGAGAGGAAGAGGAAGAGGCCCCACAGAGGAGACTCACTCTGAAACGGATCCTTTTCAGGCTGATTACAAGTGCAGCCGCTGCCCTTTGAAGATGCTCCAAAGTACTACAGTGTTACAGGAAGAGCTGCAGCTTTTGTTCTTATTTATGAAACACAGACTGAAGAAATCCAGTTTCAAACAGGACAGCGATGTTAAAGCTGACAGATCACAGCTGTAGATACGAGTTATTCCTCCTCACATGGCCGGGTCGGTGCTTCATACTTCATGGATCCTTATCTGTTTTGGCCCTCGGCTCCATTAAATCTTAGCAGTTTTCTAAAAATGAAGCTCTGATTCGGTTATTAAACTGAAGTTACAACTGTTTTAAATAATAATATAATAATCTTTAATTATTAATTCACTCTTTAATGCAGAAAAGGTGATTAAACACATCAGTTTGTCCTCTTATTGCACTTTTATACACTTCTTATGCTAAACTGGAGTTTTAGATGCAATGAGTTTGTTTTTAACTTGTGCAAAAGAGTCACATGACCAGTGACGGTTTGACCTTTAAGTTTCCCTCCATGACACACTTATTAATCTAGGCAAAAATTATAATAAGTAGATTTTAATGTATTTAACTGATTCAAGTGTGTTTCCTCCTGTGAAGTACAAAAAAAAAATATTAAACTTAGTTTTTACAAACATTTCCTCTTTTGTTTCAGCATCATGCACGAAATCAGAAGTAAAGGAGACGATGTCGTAGAGGATTCGTATAATCCTAATCTGAGTTTAACACACCAGTGCTGCAAAAATAACCCTCTTTCTTCATTTTAAATAGGAGAATTAATTCACATATTACAGCACTGTTGTGTAATTTACCCTGCTAATGATCAAACCAATAAAAACGGATCTGTGGCTCGTTTAGTGTTGTGACCATAAGTTTGGGAAAAGCTGCAGGGAGAAACGTGCAGAGAATGAAAGAGCACAAAGTAATTATACTCGTGTAATACACAAGGCTACGACTGCATTATATCTCAGTCCAACAACATCAGTGGAACAACAGCACGCTTCAGAGAGCCCTGATGCCCAAAACAACAGCTAACTCCATTTGTACAGACAGATATTGCAGCCTGTGCGTAGTTATAAATGTGCTCTGCCTTCCTCTGCTGCCTCACCACAAACAAACCAGAGAAGAGACAAAACGCAGACGATTAAACACAAATGACCGAGGATAAAATAAAAAGAGCTGGAGACAATGCAGCAGGTGTAACAAGCGACAATTGACTGCAGAAATGAAACAACTTCCAACTGAAAGCGAAATAAAACAAAAGCAAAGCAGAGATGTGAAGACGATTAAAGCTCCACAGCAGCTGCAGAAGCTGCAGAAGTTCAGCTCAGCTGCAAATGTAAAAGTCACCGCTGGAGCAGTTTAGCAGTTAGCAATTAGCCGTCCCCAGCTGTCAGGGCAGAGACATTAACAGTCACAAATACTTGGCTGTTTGATTTATATCACTTGGCACGCTTGGCGGGTGGTGCAATAAATCAATGATTAATTAAGGTGGACCTTTTTTTTCTCCATCCACAATGATACAAATTGATTCAAATACACATAAAAGCTGACGTACAGACAAGTTCATCACAGAACTTTTGCCCCACTAACAACAGTGAGCAGCTTCGGGTAAAATAAATGTCAGTTTTCTTTGCATTCATGCTTTGCTTAATAAAGTTTTTGGATTTGTGTGAATCTCTAGCTGCTGTGCTGTTGCACTGAGCTGAGTCCTACAACGTGTTTGCACACAGGCCTCCTCACCGATGAATCGCAGCCTCCTGTTGGTTGTAAATTAATCGGGGTGGAAAGAAAGCAGCACTCATTATTTCCCAGGTTCTCTCCTCTAAAATGCAAACACACTGTCTGCTGTAGGTGTGTGACCAACAAACTGTTTCATTTCATTCTTTTATTTTGCAATATTGCTGGAATAAGAGCGTCTGAGCCGACTTTCATCAGGACTTATATTATTTAAAGTAGCATAAAACAAAAATACTCAAGTGAAGTGCAATCGTCCAATTCCTGCAGGGATCGAATCAGATAGAACGGTTTTAAAAGAGTAATTTAACACTTAATCCACTTACTCACTTAAACTCGAGGATCAACAAAAATACCAGGTGTGATCCAGCTTGTAAATTACACTTTTCCACCCTGATGCCAGCTGATGTCTGACTGTTTTTTAACGGCCCCTGGCTGCACAGGAAGTGATGTGTTGCGGGATTACAACTTGAACTGTAAAGCTGTGAAAATTGACTGCAGACTCTGAAGCTCCGTCAGCGTTGGCCGGAGAACCGAGGATCGAAAATAAATGCTCCTAACCTTTGCACGTCCTTCCCCCGTCCAAATGAAATCAACATGTGGAGTCAAAACGGCTGCACTCGACATCCATCTAATCAGTCTGATTCTGTTTCCTGTGATGTCTGCAATCAGCAAACACGCAGAGATAAAAAAAAAAACTTAATGAAATGCAAAGAGGCGTGCCATAAGATTGATCACAGAAAACAAACTTGTTGAGATTTACTTCATTCAGAGTCAAAAGAAACACGTTGTCGGTCTCATTAATCTTTGCTTTGCATTGTGAAGTTTTCCTTGCGAGACAGAACACAAACAGTTTCTCTCTGCATAAAAGAAAACCCAGAGGGCCAGGAGTTTTGATTAAGTCTCTCTCTCTTTTTTTTTTTCATGTTTGGTTTTGTGTTTGTGTAACTGCAGCGCCGTATCGACTCGTGCACGTACATCTGCATCTCCCCGCTGTCACGTGCACGCTCTGCCCTAATTCTGCTGTCAGAGCCGGATGCATGCAAGTTCTCCCAAACTGCCGTGGGCTGCAGATGCCTTTCATGGCTCTGACCTGCAGAGAGAAAGAGAGGAGAGAAAAGAGAGAGAGAGTTGTGCATTCTCAGTTCAGTTCAACAATCTGCACTATATATAAATATAGCTATAAGGGAAATCAAAGCCATAAGCTGTACGCTGCGCTTCAGAAGCCTCCACAAAGCACAAAACATGTAGCTTTTGCTCTTTTTTAAGCATCAGCTGAGGAGAAGAGTTTTAATGTCAGTGCTGCGGATTTTCTTCAGTTTAATTTGCTATAAGAGTTGTAACAGAAACTTTAAAATTACAGGTTCCTAAACAAATCAGAGTGGAAAGATCATAACCTTTCTGACTCAGTTGTGTTCGTCCATCAAAAGACGAGATGTTCTCGGTGTTTTTTTGCTCTTGGATTTGCATCATAATATGTTGCAGAGATGTTTTCTGCTGTGATGGTGTCAGCAGGGGTCAGGCTTCACTTTCTCAGCAGGTGTTTGACCGTTCAGGTGCATAAACTTGAAAGAGCAGAACTTTTCCACGATATGGTTTCATACATGAGAGACTTGAATTTTAATTTGAGTTCAGATCACACAGATGTTTATGACTTGGTTAAGAGTTATAATGTTTTTATTACTTGGGCTTTTTTTTCCCCAAAATATTCTTCATTTGAATGATGTAGAGGATCATTTCTTATTGCTGAATTATCAGAACAAAGTGACATTACTAACCAAGTCTGACTGATTATTCAGGTTTCATGAATTAGTTACAAGTTATTATGTGGTCACACAGCCTGTCATAATTAACAAAAGCAGTTTGGTCTTGTAACTCTGAGTTCATTCAGGATTTCCAAAGAGTTTTATCGATAAATCACTGACCAAAAAGCCTCTGGATGCAATTAGAAAGACCTCAAACCAGAGCAACAAGATTTAACATTCAACCAATCAGAAGGAGGAACATGTGATGCAGAGCTCAGCAAAACATGCAGGACGAAGCTTTGTCTGATTTAAAACAGGAAACTAAAAATGGTGTCAAACTTTATCAAATCACAGTGTAATAAAGTGAAACAGGTATCAGAGAATCACCAGGTTTGACAGTTTAACCTGGTTTTTATGAGCCTTTTGATCGGTGCAATATGCTTTTAAACAAAATAATAATAATTGCACGTTTTACAAATGCTGCACTTCATTATTTTCCACATTTTTTTTAATTTTTCACCCTTAAATTCTGCTGTGATTTTGAGCTGAAGTTCTGTGAGCAGCACTCAGCAGTACCACACGAGTCTGTCAGGATGGATAAATATTGAAGAGTTTTACTCATAAAAATCCAAAGAACATGAAAAAATGCTTAAAGGTATGATTGTTGATTGAAGGTTGAAAATATAGAAACTGTCAATGGTTTCTGGTGAAAGGCCACATTTTACTTTTTAATGAAGCTGCAGACTGAGTCCACATGGAGGAGTCGCCTCTGGTTAGAGGAGATTACACCGGCGCTGCTGCTGCTGCTGCTGCTGCAGTGCTGCTCGCCTCTGACTTACTGCATCCTGACACTGTTACTGATGATCCGGATGCCCTTTGGGATCGCTGAACAACACTGCTCCCTGCTGGTGACACTGCAGCACCCTCTCATTTACCTCCCGGGACTGCATCTGCTCTCTGCAAGGCTCCACGGTAATAAAACACTGGAGAAGTTATTAATGTCAAGAGCCAACATCTAGAATTAGGATTTTCCCCTCAGACCAAACTGTAAGGTGGATATTATTCTCCCAAGTGTATCAAAACTGAAGAAAAAAGAGGGAGAGAAATGTCAAAAAGCAGAGTTGAAAAACCCCGTTCAGGCAATGAAGAATCATAGGAGTGTGCAGAGGAGCTGGGACTTTGGTCCAAATGCAACAAACAAGACTTTAACCACCAAAATGTGAAAATTCCAGTTTAAACAGATTAGAGAAAATTATATCTACCACGTACTTAAATAAATTTTAGAGTAAAAACTTCTACTTAGTAATAAAATATTAAAAAGGATCTAAAATGTTGTGTAATGCCTGTTTCTGCTTTAAAAAATCCTCTAAAGTGACAAAAGATGAAATTTAACAATCAGGAATAAAAATATAGAAGAAAATATGGTGACAAAGGCAAAATGTTTTTTAAAGTCCAGGATTCATTTTCCAAAAGACTTTTTTATGGACTAATTATCATTTTTTTCCCCAAAAAGGAACTAAAAGCAGAACTCAAAGACTGCAACAAAATGTGAGCAAAGGTGAGTTTTGATAAATAAAACTGTAAATAAAGGTGAAATAGATCACTTACTGGGATGACGAGATGTCAAAGGACTGAGACATCGAATCAGGACCACAGAGGAAAAACAGATGAACTGAAACTCAGAAAACAAGTGAAAAAAAAGACAAATGACAGATGACAGATGGAAAACAAGCAAATAAACTGGGAACTAATTAACTGATGAGCAACAGGTGATGAAGACAAAAAGGTTTGGAACGAAACAAGGACAAAAAAAAAAACCCTTCCAAAATAAAACAGGACTATGAATTTAAATCAGGACAAAACTAAACTAAGATTTAAATCTTAAGACAATGAAAAGACCAGCGTCTACTTTCTGTTCTCATCTTACAAAGGAAACAATTGGTTTACTGACCGCTACTTGAACCATGCCTCAAAAGGTATGAAGTCAAGAAGTGACCCCAGTGTTACCAATTTATCTACCCTTTAGGTTAAACAGGTCTTCAAACATACTTAACCAAATAAGGCTATAGTGTAAGATACTACAGTTTGTTCCTGCAAACATTTTGTCCTTGGATTTCACTGTGTGCAGCTTAGCAGAGTATCATTACGTTCATTCGCACAAATTAAAAGAAACTGAGGGCGGTGATGACTTTAAAGCTTTAAACTAACTTCCCCAAACCCCAAAAGTA
>JAPZDV010000573.1:0-10658 GCA_029814665.1 Acanthurus lineatus
ACCTGTCTGATGCTCCCTTTACCTGTGTCTGCTTTTACAAACTCTCTCTCACACACACCACACACACACACACACACACACACATACACACAGTACACACAAACATACACACACACACACACACACGTCTCTTGTGGTGCTTAGTCATGACAGAAGGAGGCAGAGAGATCGCCATGGAAACGCTACTTGCAGTCCACCAATCAGACTGCAGCTGTGGTTCCTTGAAGCAGCGGGTCTGTTTGTGTTTGATTCCCGTCAGAGTTTGACTTTTTAAACGTTCACATTTACACGCTGAGTCCACCAGGACTGTCGGTGTTTGTCTTGTAGTCCAGCAGGGGGCGCTGCTGAAATACACCACCATTAAAACTAAGCTAACTAACAAAAATAAGGGACAAAAAAACAAGCAAATTAAGACGGCTAAATGACCAAAAGGCGACTAATAAAAACAGAAAGCAGCTGATAAACTCAACAGCCAACTGAAGCATAACGTGCAATGAATTCTAGGATGTCGTTTTATTTTGAAATGATCCATATTCAGAAAATCTGTGCAATCTATAAGCTCAAAACTTCAGACTGCGTCCCGTTCACAGCACCACCGTGCGCTGAAGCCACAGTTTGACCACAAAAACATAAAGCTGATCAATAAACTCTCAGCTTCAGATCTGAAAAATGTTAAAGTTTAGATATTTGCATAAAAGTTTGTTTCTTAAAGTTTTAAAGCAGGTTAGGAGCCTCATCTGAAATCACTGAATCAACACAGAAACTCGCGGAGTGAAGAAACAGATCGATGAACTGATGAGAGGAAGAAACAGCAGCAGAGCGGAGAAACATCCGTCATTTGTCTCATCGTCTTTTCGACTTCCTGCTTTGACTTTTGCGTCTCCGGAAAAATGACAGAATGTGTCGTTAGTTCAAGCAGCCGGAGAAGATAAATGTCCAGAGAGGAGTTTTTTTCTAATTAAGTTTGATCAGTTTGAGCTCATTTATGAAGAATATCAGCTTGTTTTCTCCTTTTTATTCACTTCATGTCACAATATGTTGTTTATTTTATGCATGAAAAGCTTAAACGCTCATCAGTTTGTCGTGGTTGTTTTACGTGAAGCTGTTATCGAGCGATGAGTGTGTGTTTTTTAAACACGAACAGGAAGCCTCCTCTGACCTTTATGAAACACTCATTATTACCCAAATCACAGCGTCTCCGAACCTGAGACGCCAGATGGTTTGGTTTCACTCAACCATCTGGAATGCCGCCGCCGTCGTCCTTGGAAGCAGCTCGGAGAAGGACGAACTTTTAAAGAAACGCTGGACGGACGAGTCGACCAATCAGCTGACCAATCAGATCGACGAGCCTTCAGTGATGCTTTCTGCTCCTCTTTTCAGGCAAATATTTGAATCAGTTTTTTAAAAAAAGCACAAACATCTGATGTGTTTTGAAGGATTTGTTTCACAGTTTGAATGAAGGAACGTCTCACTGCAGCTGCATGCAGTGAAAACGCAGTGAAAATGCAGTGAAAATGCAGTGAAGGAGTCAAACTTCATCTCCAAACATCAGAGTCGCAGCTGAACGATGCTGACGAGGCTGAATGGGAGCAAATCCCTGCAGACACACACCAACATGTGGTGGATTATGTGTTTCGATTAAGAGGACGGGTGTGTGTTTTGCTCACACACTCTTGGAAATGTGATATAAATAAAACCAGGATCACATCTCATCTTTCATCAACAGTTAACTCAGAAATCTTAACCATAAACTGTATAAAAGAAGTGAGAAGTAAAGCCAACGAGGAAGCACCTGTGATCTCTCTAACGGCCAGCAGGGGGCTCTCCACTGGTTGCAAAAGGAAGTCTGATTGAATTGAAGTCAATGAGAAATGATCCTCCTTCTCCTGATGAGTTTATGCTCTCAAAGGCTCATTTTTTAGTCTTTTTAACAAAGTAAAGCGTCGTATCTTTAAGTGCGTGGTATCCTGATCCTGTTTAAGCTCCGCCCACTTCTTTCAAACAGACTTCGCTGTGATCCGAGATGTTTTTAGTGAATTAAAGAGGAGAAATCTTCACTAAATGAGGCCGTTTGGTTCATCAGGTAAAAATCTGTTAAATTCAGTCATAAACTCTCGAGTGAAACGAGGTCGAACGTGTTCGCCGCCTTGTTTACACACTCAGAGTGCTGCTATGATGCCTGTGAAGTAACTGCCTCACACACACACACACACACGCACACACACACACACACACACACACACACACACACACAGGCAACTGTCCATGAAAACAGGCCACGGGCTAATTAGTCTCTCCTGTACATAACCTGTGTGTGTGTGTGTGTGTGTGTGTGTTGGACTAATTAGCCAGGAAGACAGCAGGCAGACATGAGACGGCTTCCTTTGATCTGACACAGCTAAGTACTTCCCACAGATACACACACACATGCACACACACACACACACACACAAGCACACACACACCTTCTAAACACAGATGACAATAGCAGGTTTTATTATGACATCTGCACTCAAGTCTTGAGTCAACAGAAACGTGCATGCACACACACTCATATACACACATGTACACACTCACGTACGTCGCACACACACACACACACACACACACACACACACACACACGCACACTCACACTCACACACAGCATGTTAAAGACTTGGAGTTCTGTTATTGTTCGTCTGACAGCAGAAGAACAGCAGGCTTTCTAATTATGGACCATTCAGCTTCACACACACACACACACAAACACACACACACACACACACACACACACACACACCAAAAACTGTGTGTAGAGTAACCTGAGTGTGTGTGTGTGTGTGTGTGTGTGTGTGGTGACGTAAATCAAAAGTACAGCGAGTCAGAGGGAAGAACAGCAGAGCTCTCAGGACTCGATATGTAAGAATCCACATTAAAGTGTCTTTAAATGTCTGTAAACTTGTTTTCTTCCATCATTCAAAATGTTTATTTTGATGTTTAAACTCAAAAAATCTGTCGTTTCTTCAAGATAACGTTTCATTTCGTCTCCTGTCTCAAACTTCCGCGGTAACATCAGCCAGAAAAGCGAAGATTAAAGTCGACAAACGTGTCTGAAACGCAAAATATTGAAAATCCTGCCACTAGAGGTCGCTCTCAAACCCTAAAAACAATAGACCCGATTTAATGACATCACGAGGCAGCGTTGCATCATGGGATTTGTGTACTTCCTTATTTAACAGCCTCCAGATAAAAATGTCCACATTAAAGTTAGAATGTGTTGTTTTAATGTTGGATTCAGGTCGTTTCTGTTCGAGATAAATCAGCAAAAATAAATAGAAATAGAACATTTAGAAGTGATAAATAGAGGAACTTTGGCGAGAGGGAGGGTGAGAACGAAGGAAAACCGAAAGAAAACTGGAATAAAGGAATGGGATACAGTAGTAAAGTACAAGTATGTCAGAATAGTACTTAGTTACTTAGTTACTTCTCACACACTCACTGTTGTTGAGTTTACAGAGTCGTGATTTCTGTCTGTGAAGTCTGACGCCTTGCTGACCGACCGCTTATCGCTGACTCAGCAGTGACAGACGGAGAGTTCTGATTGGCTGTCACACAGACCATCTCAGACAAAACCAGTGATGTTTTTTACACGAGTTTTATGTGCTGAATGTGTGATGTGATTTGCATAATGTCGCGTTTTAAGATTATTTATCGACCTTTTGTGTCATAAATCCGTAATAATCAGCCCATCGAAGAGTTTTTACGTCAAACTTTAAGCAGCTGTCAGATATTTTTCCGTCTTCAGCTGCTTCCTTCACTCAGAGGCAGCAGATCAGCAGTCAGAGAGCTGAAACCACCTGAAGATGCTTAAAAAAAACCGAATAATTAGCTGCGAACATCATCAGCTTGAACGTGTCATGAGTGTGTGAACGGTGCGTTCCCGTCAGGCCGCCTGATGGATTTTCCAGACGGCGCCGACGGTTGTTCCTCATCCAGTGATCCGGATCAGCTTAAGTAACTTTTAATGAAGGCGGTTTTTTTGAGATTAAACTCTCCGTCTTTTCTTTCTTTCTGCCACAAAAAGCAAAGCGGCGTGGTCTTTTTCTGTCCATTAAGGAGCGATTAGTCCGCTGGAGCTCATTACCGACTCCGCTGCTGGCAGGAAAATGACAAAAACATCAAATCCTGATCGCAAAAAGCCACCGAGAGGGAAGGAAAAACGAGGGAGGGAAGACGGATTCACCGAGTCAGCTGTCCGTCTTCGGTCCATCTGAGGTCCCGTCAGCCTGCAGGCGTCAGGACGTTAAAATAAAAGCATCCCGTCAAGACAAAAACAGCTTTTCAAGAATCGAGACGAGCAGTTTCCTCCTTAAAAAAGATAATGATGTTTGACAGATGAGCTGATTCAAGTCAAAACGAGACAAAACGAGGACTTTCAAAACCTCAAACTTTGAAATTATAGAAAGTAAATGAGGCTTTTGCTCACAATTAAACTGGATATTCGTACGAGAGGCTGAAGGCTGGAAGAAAGAGGAGGGCAAGAGATTAAAAAAGACAAGAAAAACTGAGACAGGCAGCAAAGGAGACGGATGAAGGAGATTCACTTCCTCCTCCGATGTGAAAACAGTCGTTTCAGGCTAAAACTGCCGATAAATCAGCTTGTCTCTGCTTCAGTGACACGAGATGAACAATAATAATAAAAAAAAAAGGTCTAAATATTCATGAGCGAAGGAAGAAACTGGCAGATAAACGTCTGACTGCCACTCGAGGAAGAAGAGACACTGAGTCAGTGAGTCATTTCGCTGGTCAGTCGCTGAATTAATGTCCCTCAACTCCTCGAGATGAAAACAGACACTTCAGGGAAACAGTGACAGTCGGAGCCTGAAGAGCGAAAAACAGACGACAACGCAGACGAAGTGACGACAACAGGGTTCGTTCAAGTTGTTAAAGAGTCGATTCAAGAACATTTCAAGCACTTTTAAGGTATTTAAAACTAAAATTTCCAGACTTAAAGCCTTTATCATCACAACTTAATAGCTAAAAACTGAAGTTCATAGTCTTTTATACTCAGACAGTCCGAGTTTTTTGTCATTTAGGGCTTCAAACTGGTGAAATCTTGTTTTAAAACACATGAAGAAGAAAATGAATCTCAGGGAGGTTTTCAGTGCGTCTGTGGTTTGTAAATTCAGCTCTGATTGATCGTTTCTGCAACATAAATGCTGCTTCGATGTTACAAACAGCTCTGATTTATAAATAATCAACACTGTGAGAAGCAGCGAGGCGTTCAGGTGCCGTACGACCGTTCTTCTTCTTCTTCTTCATGTGTTCACAGCCGAGCGACTGAAAGGAAGCTGCTGCAGATGTTGTGCAACTTTCTCATGATGTTGATGCTTTAAGAAAACAGAGTAAATGAACGTTTCTTGAGGTAAAATCACTGTTTAAGTTGCCAGACAGTCAACGCTCAATTTTCCCACAAAGGAGAAACCACACGAATGCATCAAACCTCAAACTGTTTTAATGAAAAGAGAAGAAGAAGATGGGAAATAAAGGGAGGAAACGGGGAAAAATGGTGGAAGAGGAGGATGTGACACGTGGCTGCACTTCCTGTCCCGAGAGTCGTCAGCTGACTAAGGACCGCCGCTGTCATGGCAACCAGCATGGCGGTCCTGACAACAACGCGGCGTGTCACACAGCAGAGTGGCGTCGAGGGACAGTCTGTCTGCATACGATACATCGCATACACACACACACATACACACAGTGGAATACATGCCAAGACAAACACACATGCCAGCACACACACACTCATGCAGATACAGATGCTAGAAATACACACACACACACACACACACACACACTTGGAGTAAACTACTGATGTTGAAACACAAACAGAAATATACACAACAAATACACACACCAGCACTGAACCACATTAGCATATACAAACACACACACACACACTCAAAAACACACACACATGCAGTAAAAGGACACACACACACACAAACACACACAAGTATTTAACACGTGTACACACACACAGTAATGTGCACGTCCAACACTGACAAATGTCACTTCCCCTGTGAGCTTCTCTTTGATCTCACACACACACACACACACACACTCTGCATGCCTCCTCTGCAGAGCTGCAGTGTGTGTGTGTGTGTGTGTAGATATAAACACACAAAAGCATTAATATTAACACTCCCTCTCTCTCTCTCGCCCGCTCGCCCGCTCTCTGGTCATGTGATCTAATCAGAGATAATGTGTTGCCGCGGCGCCCTCAGAGGGCCGTCGATCAGTCAGACACACTCGCTAAAGACACCATGGATCCCTCCCCGGGGAGTGGTCACACACACACACACACACACACACAAAACAATAATGGGATTGCATGAAAGGACACACACACATTTAGTCGTGCTGCACAGGTCAATGTGGAGCACGAGAAGAGGAAGCAGAGGAGAAGTGAAGGCATCAGAGTGTGTGTGCATGTGTGTGTGTGTGTTCTTGCATGTGTGTGTGTGTGAGTGTGTGTGTGTGTGTGTGTGTATTGATCCGATCTCTCTGCGGCTCTTGTTCATGTACTTTCTCCTCCTCCTGCAGATCTGCAGCATTTACATTTCACATGTTGAGTTCAGGGTCTCGTGCTCGTTGTTGGACAAACAGCCGCCGCAGGGATCAAACGTGACATCTGACATCACACGCTAATGACCGGCGTTAATTCTGAACGATCGTTTGCATGATCAGATCAATTGTATCAGGATCTTTGAAGTTTTTTTCACTGATGTTCAACAAAACAAGCAGACATTTGACTTTTCGTGCCTGAAAACACGAATTCTTTCACCTTTTTCTCTTTGTTTTAATACATTTTGCTGATTTCTTCACGTTTAACTTCTTTTTCTTTTTTGTTTTTTCTTTTAATTGCATTTTTGCATTTATTTGTTCTTAAAAATAACTGTAATAATTGCAGACAAATGATAAAACTACATCTTGTCTGTGCAACAATAAAAGGTCTGATTCAACCTGAATATTTGAGTTTGATTATTTGTTTTAAATCTCACTTTGACTGTTAATGTTTTGGTTTTACTAATAAAACTCGTACAGATTTTGCACATTTAGAGGCTGAAAAGAAGAATATTGGATTTCAAACTCTAACTTAACCACCATCTTCTCTTATCATCACAATAATTTTCATCACAACCGTCGATTTGTAGCTTAGCTCGTAGCTTTTTGTCATTTTCTCCTCACACTGATTGATAACAGACTGATACAATGAACATTTTACTAAAAGAGGACAAAAAGACATTGTTTGACCTTTTGTCCCCCTTAAACGCCCCCCTGAGGCCTGAATTAATACGATCTGTCAGCGGCTAAAAATTCATCTGCACCTTTGACTCACACACACACCCTCCGGCTGTTGGGGTTAATGTGTGTGTGGAGGCCGAGAAGCTCCAATCAGATTTAACTGCAGGTGACGGACGCCGAGGTGTAGAAGAAAATAATCTTCAATCATGGCAGATTTCTGTGAACCGAAATAACTCCAATGCTCAAATTTTGAGTTTTGTGATTAAAAATTGAAGCAAAAAGCTAAAAACACTGATGTCGTCCATTTTCTCAGACGGTGCTGACTTGCTTTTTTTAACTGCAGAAACACAACAAAAGTTATTAAGTTCAAACTTTTCTGCACAATAACTCAAAGAGTTGAGCTGCGCATGCACATAACTTGAGCTGTATATCTCTTCTTTTTTTTAACATTAAGCCAAAAACGTATCAAACAACTTCATTTGGTGCAGGAATCTAATAATCTAAAGACCTGAAGTGTTTATGTTCTTAAAGGAAATGCAATGTTCAAGATGTTGCAGCTTTTCTGTGACAAAGACAAGAAGCATGGCGGTAATTCTGCCAACAGCAAAGCCTTTTTTTAAAAATATGGTCGTAAAAAAACAGGAGCTGCTGCACGTTTCAGGGATGAATTATGCATCAGACGCAGATCAGATGAGTCTCTGAGATTTGTGGCGATGACGAGATTAAAGATGGGCAGCACAGACCGCAAACACACCGCAAACACACCGTGTGAGCTGAGAAGGCAGCTGATTTTCAGATAGAAACTGGACACACACACTCACACACTCCCTCACACACAATATCTCCTGGAAACGGGTTGTTCTGGTTTGCTGCGTTAAGCTGATTCACTCCTCTAAGTTAAAAATGTTTCACCCTCCTTGTGTGTGTCTGCAGGTTTCTGTGTGTGTGTGCTCAGATCAATGTATGGATCGATCCGCAGCAGCAAACTGCAGCTCTGCATCAGTGTGTGGCCTTTTTTTCTTTTTTTTTCTGTCGACATGGCTGAGCAGCAGTAAAGCAGCAGCGACACGTTTATGGGCCATAAAGAGCAGCGACGTGCAGCGTGAAATATCAATGCAGAGCAATCAGGGAGGGAAACGACGCTGCTGCTGCGGCGGCTGCTGCATCATTACATTTCACTGCAGGAGGCAAAAGCTGCTGACAAAATGCTTCTTTTTTTACATGTTTCATGTTTGTTTCAGGTCACGTCGGTTCTGCAGGGAGTCGAATCAAAGGTTGATGAGAGTCAGTGAGTCGAAGCTTAAAGCCGCGACGGATCAGCTCAAATGTGATGGAAACAAAATGGAGAGTTTCGTGAAGGAATGAAGGTTCAAATTGAATCTTAAATGTCAAAAATCAAGATATCAAAATCAGCTCAGGATTTTTTACTTGATTTCAAGAAGCTAAAGCAACAAACTTAAACACCTTTCTCCCATTTTTAGGGTTTTTTAGGACGGATAACAGGAATAAGTCCAGTAACTACATATGCTTTTAAAAACTGTGTACGTCACTCAGAGATGTTAATGAATCAGCTAAAAATGAGACTATTAGACCGAAACTCACAGCAGCATCGAACGACTTAAACCAGATTTTTTACAAGTTCTGGCAAAGACAGAAGAGCTAAAACACAAGAACTGAGGAGACAGAAACTGAACTTAACAACAAGCCTGAATACGAAGAGCAAAGAAGTGAGGCGACAGGAAGGGAAAGAAAACATGACACACGAGGAGAAAACGTCCAAAAACGAAACATTGAGGTAAAGAAATGAACTGTTTCTGAGTCAGTTTTGCCAGTTTAGCTTCTTTGATATCAGATTCACCTCTTGCTCCTTATTTTGTTCTTCTCACGAGCTGCAGACGATGTTTGAGATGCTTTCAGATGAATTCATTCACCTTTTTAAATGGAAAAGCAGCACGTCATTTATCTTAATCGTCGCTTATGTTTCATATTGTGTGTAAATGGATTAAAGACTCCGGCGTTTCGTGTTGCTGAACCTCGATGACTCTTTTTTAATGCGGTTCAACTGTGTTTTTATATACTGTCAGCAGTTCAGGAGGAACCAAAGGGGAAACCTGTTTTCTGCAATAAACCGCAGATCTCTTTAACATTTCCATCTTTGGGGGTTCACTTACATCCAGGCAGACAGAGGTTACGATCGCGAGCTTTAATGCATCGGACTGTGGAGGAGCTGAAGTGGCCGTTTTATGTGATATTGATTTTTCTGATGCTTAAATTAAATGTCAGAGCTCTCCGCGGTTCACCGTGATCGACTGCGACGAGCAGCCGCTCGCTCGCCGCAGCAGTCCTTTAAGGGTGAGATGTCATAGAAAATTGAAGTGAGTGTGTGATCAAAAGTGTGTGCAGCTTCAGAGACTTCGAGAGAAGTCGCTTCCCCGCTGATTAGCACGCCATCGCTGTCTGATGTCGTCCGTAAAAGGGCTGGTGTTAAAGATTTACTGGAATCTTTTGGCAGGAAATGAAAAAAATACTAATAAGGTTGTTTTAATTAGTATGTGATCACCTAAAAGTACGGACACTTTCTCACCTCCGTTGGTCCGGAGTTTCGGACTTTTCAGTTTGATCTGAACTAAAATAACAGGTGTGAAACCTCCCGGACCAACCTGAACCTTGGTCTGGACCATGATGGGGGGTCTCAGTCTGGAACAAACTGAAGCGTGGTTCAGTTCAGTTCATGTTAAGTGTGAAAGCAAAGGTTCAGACTTCCGGACCTGCATACAAATGACAGGAAGTTACAGTAGGATACCCGGGAAACAGACCGAAGACTTTAAGGGCCAACTAGAAAAAACTTAAAGTCACAATCAAACTACAAAAAAGACATTTTCAAAATGCTACGTCAGATGCCAATAAACCAATCAATGTTAAGTATAGAGAAATGAAACCTACGTACTTGATGACAATATGAAGTAGGTTTGTCACGTAAAGTCTGTAAGTCCATTTGCATAATTGCAGTGTGAAACCGAAACCGACCGGACCAAATGTACACAAAGCTTTGAGATTTCTGAACTCCTTATTAATAAAGTGTGCAAAAAAATAAATTCCTATGTTCTTTTTAAAAGATTCACCTAATTTTTAATGTTCAAACTCAGCAAAACGGGACCAAAAACTGTGTTTTTCTGTGCACCCTTTTTTTCTGCAAAATGTTAAAATGATGAAAGTTGAACAAGAAGCAAATATGAAGAGCATAAAATGGAGCAGCAACAGTTTAAATTTTCCAACATTTCTGTGAGCTGCTGTTTTTTTTTTTACCTATATTTTCTTCCTTTCACATCTGAAGCTTCTTAATCTGTCTGTAATTAGAGTTACACAAAC
>JAPZDV010000574.1:0-10656 GCA_029814665.1 Acanthurus lineatus
AATGTCCGGTCACCAAAAGTCCGGTGCTCAGGAAAAAAAAAGAGAGGAAGAGAAGAGAAAAAGAAAATAGAGGCCTTAGAGATTTACTCAATAAATATTTTAAAAAAGGTGGTGACGGTGAAGCTGGGCCTAGTAAAGTCCACATAGAGCAGCTAACGTTTACCAGCCTTGTAACGTAACCTAACTGGCCAGCTCTAATGTTAACATCCATTAAGTATAAAAGCCCGTTTGTTACTGTTAATCATTATTTTCATTGCCTGTCACTTGTCTTTTGCAGAGACAGAGAGGAGAGGAGAGAAGAGGAGAGGAGAGGAGAGGAAGAGGAGAGGAAGAGCAGAGGAGAGCAAGAGCAAGGGAAAAGGAGACATCCGGGTGCAAGGGGGGACCCATCTCAGATTATCTTGTCCCTGGCCCAGTCAAGACTGTCAGCTGGCCTGTCTGCGTGCACGTGTTTGACTCCAGGCAGCTGTATTTTAGCAGAATAAATGTGCACATTCATGTAACCTGAGATTATTCCAGCAAGGCCAAACTGAAAGCACGAATAAAGCCAGAGCTGAATACAACACATTCCAGTCAATGAGACAAGTGGATTCATAGAGGACAGTAAGTTACTTTCCATCTATCTTATTAAACACAGAGGACAGTAAGTTACTTTTCATCAATCTTATCAAACACCACACTGTTCTGTCTACATGAAAACCAATCCAGCAAGTTTTTTTGTTCCTGAGTAACATAAAATGTGCTGGAAGTGATTACAGTGACCATTGTTCTTGTTAACAGACCACAAGTAAACGTAGAGATGGGACTTTGAAACACTGACAAAGGCAGAATTTCACCTTGATGGTCGACTGGGTTTAATATTAAGATGGATCCTTTTATTCACAATGAATCAATAAGTTGCCTGATGACTTCAAACCACTGAATGCACATGAAAGGCTTCGCAGAAATGGATTAAATTACTACAAAACACAGCAGGATAAAGGGTTTCTTTGATCGAGAAAAAAAAGACACGTTTACTGTGCATGCAAGAATAAAGAAATATTTGTATTTTAAACTCACTGAACATCCTGAGAGTGAGTAAGATTTAGTAGCATCTATTTGCTCATGATCACATCATATATAACAAGACGCTAACAGATGACTGCATTCATCAATCATCAATCATGGACGGAATGGCTTTACTACGAGCAATGGCCAAAAATTAAATTCATCAACCATTTTTGAATTTTGCTAATAAATTCAGTCAGGGAAAGAAAACCAAAACATATGACATTAGCTTTTAACCAAAAGTATGTTAGCAAAAGTCCCATTAAATGCAGTGTGCTGCATATGCTCCTAACTGCTGATAGGCAGGTGGCACAACAAGTGGAAGTGTATTCATTCACCTACAATAGAGGACAGATGAGGAGAAAAAGATGAGATTTTAGTTGAATGGGATCCTCTCAGGTGCTTTAGACACCCTTGACCTACTTTACTAGACGTGTTATATATCTGCTCATGTAAACTGAACAGTTCTCTGAACACAGCAAATAAAAAGCACAAATGCGGGGTTAGGTGTAGGCACTGAACTATAAGTGCAGTTAAATAACAGGAAACAGCACATCTTCAGCCAAGTGGACAAAGGTTATAGTCCACAAACGCGCAGATGTATGTTAAATCAAGCTGACAGACATAAAGAGAGAGGCATTTACTTATTTATTTTAGCTCACTGCCAAATAGTCTGTTCTAAATGCAAGCATGTCTTCATTGACTGTTTATGAATTAATGTTGGAATGTTGGTAAAAGCAGAGTTAAGATCACTTTGTATTATAATGCAGTTCTACGAGTGATCAGAGTGGTGGCAGGTGCCTCAGTTGTAGCTGATAAATGGGAGGTCTGTGTTGTGCAGATGGCTGCACATTCTGTTTACACCTCTTCTCGAGAACATGGCTGCAGATCTGCCTCCTCTGCCCCGGTCTGGAGTGTACCACAGCCTTTGTTACACACACACACACAGACACACACGCACAAACAAACACACACAAAAACAAATACAGATAGCGCTTTGAAGGAAATAATTCACAAAATCTAGTGAAAACTTAGAAATCAAAACATGTGTTTCTGTTTTTTTACTTTCAAAGATCCCTTTTTTGTATGTTTATGTCTCAAATGAATTGGTCTATGAAAGCTACAGCATTAATTTTTGAAAGAAAGGGATCAAAACAATTTAAGAAGGAGAATCAGAAACAAACAGACTAGGCAGGCATAAAAGAATTAAAGACTGAACCTTGGGGAACACCATGACAGAAAGATTTGGAAGAGGAGGCAAAGTTTCCAACATGGACTTTTTTGTGTTTTGTTAAAGCACAGGAAATTTACAAAAGAAACAAGTTTTTATGCAAGTGTTGACATGTAAATGTCATCTCATTTGGAAATTTCTCCTTCCTGTGTGATATTGAGTGGCACAAAAGAGCACCAGCCTCATGCTGTGTGGCAACAACATGCAGAAAGTCATAATGCATTTATGGTAAAACACATCAAACCTGATCAGGCCAATCAGGCAACTAAGTTTTACTAGCCGGGCATTTTACTTGCCACAGTCAATCAAGTGATCCTCAATGTCGAGCCTTGAGTGTGTCGGTACAAAGAGGAATTCTGTTAGCTTTTTCAGCACTACAGTCACCATAAATAGGTAGCATTCAAGGTAACTTCCCAACATTCACTGTTTGCTCAGTTGCAAAAGGGAAAGTCATTTATGCTTGTGGAAGCACAGGTATGAGAGTGCATTGGCAATTTTTTTGGATTATGTGAAGGAAACTGCACACATTTTGTGATGTTTGGACTCAGTGGAGCTGGAGATGGAAAATGACAAGCAAAAAAACGGCCCCAAATGAATAAAGAGGATTTTTTTTTCATCTCCAATGAGAGCTGATTCTAAGATTATAAATCCTAAGGGGCAGTGGTTGCCATACGCCACACGGTGAGTCACGCATGGCCAAGCAAGGTGGTCAGCAACCCTGACAGCTCATTCAGCCAGAGCCCACCTGCAAAAAAATCTGAGCTGATGCCTGCCGCCCTCCATGAACTACATTATCTATCATCTCAGGCTCTGAAAAGAGGAGTGAAAACCAATTTTGGCTTCATGAGATTAGAAAAAGGCTATTCACAGTGGCCAGGAACTCCACTGCCCAGCCTCTTTTCTGACATAGAATTGTAAAGAGGAAAATACGGCTGTGACAGGTCTATTGGGGAAAAAAAGGTACACCAGTTGAATGACAGATTATAGGGTTGTTTCAATACTAAAATGCTGGATTGGGTATCAAGAAGTACATAAGTCTAAGCACTGATCTGATACCATGCAAATTATTTTATTTAGAAATGGGACCCTGTTTCTTCTCAGCAGCATCCTGTATAACTTAACAGATGTTTTTTACTGCACAGGTAGCTAACATCCTTTAATGTTAGCAATGTGTGGAACTTCAAGCACATCCATGACATAAAATCAATACAGCACCTTACAAGCAATAATGTACATCTGTTATAACCATACCATTTACCTATGTGAAGCACATCTTGTTCACATGTTGTTACTGTGGGGATATCACATGACCTGAGGATGTTCACCTCATGTGTTCATGTCACATGTGATGAAGACTCTTAGAGGCGAAGGTGAAGAAAATACAAAAAAAAAAAATTAAGCTGTTTCATTAAAAAAAAGGCCTGCTGCAGGGCAACACCCATATGACTTTTTACATTTTACATTTGACCAATATGCTGCAGTGATAGACAAAGTATTAAGATTGACATTTTGAAAAATATTCTTATTCAGCGTCTGGCTGAGAGTTGAAGGAGTAAATCCAGAGCTTATATCTCTCTGTTACATTTAAAGCCACAGCCAGCAGTCAGGAGAGACACTGAGATCGGAAAGTGACAGATGGTATGTCCCTCTTTCCTCGAGGAATATATCGGTTCTGAGTGGTATGTCACTTTGACTAGTGGTCTCCTACTGGCACACTGGACTAGTGTCTGTCCCTGTGGGATATGGCCACTGTTCTGTAGTGGTATGGTGGGGAATCATTGAAAGCCACTGAGGGATGGTATGTGTCAGTTAAAGAAGAATAACATACAGGAGCCATAAGGTGGTAGAACAGCAGCAGAATAACAAATATCCAGCCAATAGTGATACAACATAAGCCACTTTTCAATCTCAACACTGCTAACAGTCGGTAAAGTTAGCTTAGCACAAAGACAGGAAACAAGGAAACAGCTAGCCTGGCTCTGTCAACCTAGCAATACCTGTTAAGTTCATTGATCCAAGTGTTGTACTTATTTGGTCCATACAAATTTAGAGTATTTCTTGGCTCTGGGCTGTTTCCAGGTAAGCAAAAGAGAGTTTAAGAAGTTACTGTGTTTGGCTAAGAAAGAGTCCAGAGAATGTCTGCATTGCTACAGATCAATTAAGGTTTATCTTATATTATTTTAAGTCTCAAAATAAAATTCACTCACAGTTTTAAAAATTCATTTCTTGCCATTTTTACAGTAATATCTACTGGTTTTAAAGCACAATTGTTTATTTCAGTTCACAGTTTATGATTCCTGCGGCGTCTCAGCCAAAACCAGTCGTTGTTTAAAGTGGAAAGAAACATTTCAAGGCCCTTTATATCAGGAAGGAAAATATGGTGACGGGATAAAATGTAGTGTCTATGCTGTCGGTAACCCGCAGAAAGTACTGCAATAAAGACTTTGAGTTGCCAACCCACATACATCTTAAGGTTGTGAGCTGCCAAGCTCAGACATGGCACTGATCTTCACGTCTGAAAATAGTACGCAGCATTCAAAGGCTTCATTTACATTTTAATTAGTATGTTCCAATGGAAATAAAACATGTGTATGCGTAACCAAAAGGAAATTAAGTTATGAAACTCAAATAGAAAAAAACACCAAGTTCCACCAAAATAGAAATATAAATCAACAAGGCAACAAACGTCACAATAAACATAAACTTAAAGTCTTGAGTGTGTTGTTTTACTCAGAAGGTGCATGTTTTCTGACTGACATTTAAGGCTTTGAGAATGAATGAAATGAGAGAGAACGGCTGTCTATGATCATTACAAAAAAGGGACTTTAAGAGAGTTTTGGTTTGAACTTGAGGTACTTAACCATTTTTCATGGCACAGTCCGCAGCAAACAATCAATCACACCTAACAGCCTTGAAGTTAGCAGCTCTTTAGTTCCCCTGCACAGCAAAAAAAAGTGATTAGCGGCTGCTTTCCCCGACAGAGAGCAGTTTGTGACAAGCCTACGCTAACAACTACACCAGGAACTGACCAGCTGCCGTTTATTATGCAAAAAACAGGGGACAAAAGGTAGAACAGCAGCTCTGAGGATTTGCAGGGAATGTCAAGTGTCATTGTTAAGTGCTTCTGTTACAGACTGTGCTTTGATTAATCAGTTGACAGATTATCAACGTTTTGAAATCAGCCGATATCTGCACTCAATAATATCTGAATACCCATTACTCACTATTTTAAATACATGAAACTTTTGAAATCTAATAAATATATTAATCTGTAAACTTACTAATTAACAATAACTCCATTTTAAACAGCAGGTTAGTGGCTAAGATAAACACATGTGTTCCATCATCTGGAAAATGATGGAAAAAGTCACCAATCTGTCAATGTTTGATTTTATTCATCACACCACAGGCAACCATAATTTGCTAACCAGTCATTTAACGATTTCCACAGCACAGAAAACACACTGCTTCAGAGGTATACTTCCTCCAATACTCATAATACTGCAGTATCATCTCACTTTTGCCCACAAACTTAATCACAAACTCATTTATAATCCAATTTAGGATGAAGCACTACAACCACGCAGATTAATATGTAATTAATTTGGATTTCATATGCGGATTTGCCAAATGTCATGGGTGTATCTATTGTTAGAAATGTGTTATTAGTGAGTATTTATATTCTCCATTACGACCCCTGACTTGAAATGAGAGAAAATCTAAACTGATTCCTCATCATCATTCAGACATTTGGGCTCAGCTGAAAGCACAAGCTCAAACTGCTTCAAAATCACCTGCAGCTTCACATGAGAGATCGACAGCACAGCATCATACCTGTGGTTTGTGAGAGCTTAGGGACGTGCCCTCAATATGTCACACTCATAGACAGGAGCCCTTTAATTTAAACTCCATTTCCTCCAGGAATCAACCCTGCTCGTGTTCCAAACACATCACATCGACAGGGGTGCACTAAATAAAAACTGCCACAAAAAAAACAACCCTTCAATAACAATAACAAAATCAAAATCACACAAAGATGTTCAGCAACAAGCACAAAACAGCTAAAACTGCTGTCAAATTACAACCTGTGCATTTAGTGGATAAGGGATTTTTTTAAATATCCTAATACAAGGTCCAATTATCTGCATTTTCTGAAGCACTCAGTTGCATCTCACAGTCTAAATCAGATTAACTGGTTCAATCATCATGTGACTCAAACATGGAAGTTTGTTCATTTGATGTGAAAGTGGTGGAATGAAGGAGGGGAAGCACCTGCTGTCTTTGCTCAAGGATGGTATTTGGCATTCAGTGAGAAGGAAAGGAATGTTAATGTGGTTAAATGATCTGTAAAAAGCAAGTAAGTGGAGTAAAGATAATGTTCTTAGATTTCAAAATTCATAATTATTGAGCTAATTTGAGTGTGAACGTCCATTGTTGGCTGTAGAGCCAATCAAATTAGCACAATTATTATGTATGGCAAATAAAATAGTCTCAAAATACAAGAACAGTATCTTGGCTAGTCTTAACCCTCAACATGATGCCATCTCCACTCCCTGTTTCTTGATTTCATAACTGGAAAACTCAGCTCTCTGGGTTTGAGTACCACACTCACCGACTGGATATGAGACTTCAGTGCTCAACATTGGACCCCCCCTGGGCTTGTGTGCTTAGTATGGCTGTAACCTTCAACATGGAGAGAACATCATTAGCTGGATTTTTTAACAACAATGAGAGTTCATATCAGGAGGAGGTCAACAACCTAGTTGAGTGGTGAACAGAGAACAACCCACCACTCAACATCAGCAAAACCCAGGGTGGCAAAGACACAAACCCCCGTCTACATCAGTGGAGTGGAGGTGGAGCAGGTGAACAGTCTGATGTTCCAAGAAATCTACAGAGAACAACTTTTTCCCTTGAGAAAACTTAAGTTCTTGTAAAGATCAAGAAAAATGGTTTCAGTTTTGTGTACTCATTAATTATTAATCAATTCATATAATTTTCTGTATTAGTAATGATTTGAGGGGACTTCAAACTTTAGTTATATTACCTTGCATTGTAGAACACTAATGAATAAAACTTGTACCTTGCAGTAATATAAAACACTATGAGTCAGTAAACAATGACAGATGCCTTAACAAAACCTGTGTGTCTTGAGCTTTACAGAGCTGGTATTTGTGGAGGTTTTACAGGACTGTTTTGACTAACCAGAGTATGATAAAGTCTAAGAGAAATAAGACAAGAAATGGTATAAATGTCAAGGAAGAGTGGTGTTTGGACAGTGTTTCAGGGCCAGAGATGTAAGGAACAATTTCATTTAACAGAAGAGCTCAGTTGCATAAGGCTTATATCTGCCTGTCTTAGTGTTCAATTTTTTGAACAGAGCAGCTAAAGAAGCACTGACAGCGGACATCCTTCAGAGTCACCCGGTCACCACAACAGTGTCTCCTAGGAGCTGGAGTTAGTCTCTGCAGGCTTTTATCACAGCAGCCACACTCATTTTATGCAAATAAACAGCAATGTGTAAAGAGCACACACAGAGCAGACTGAACAAGTTAGCTGAGGCTCATGACTGAGACGGTTGTTTTCTTGGTAAAAGTCACGATGAAGAGAGCAACAAGATGGTTTTGTGCTGTTTTTTTCAAATGTGGCTACAAAATGAACATGTTTCCATCATGGGTATGGGTTTCATTTTAGCTGTTTCCTTTTTTTTGTGATATTTAACCAAATATTTCTAGTTTTTTGACGGTTTGTGAGACAACACAGGCAATTAAACAGACAAATCAAGATGCTAATAAGCAGATTAGTTGAATGCAACCCTTTAGCAGTGCAGATACAACACAGCAGATAATTTGCCTGTTTTCTCATATAACAGAAAATCTTATTACAAAAAGTTGTTATTATCGCTTTGAAATTCCATTTAGCTACTCAGGTAATCATTTTTTTCAATTTCTTAAAATGAGCTCTTGTGCAATCATGGTGATAATAATACAACCTAATGGAGGAGGTTTGAATTCATGTTGACTGCTCATTTAAGGGCGGGGCGTTTAGCGCTGTCCCATCACAGCAGGAGGATTCTGGGATTGAACTGGGTCTTTCTGTGTGGAGTTTGCATGTTGTCCTCTTGTTCGTGTGAATTCCCTGCCCAGCAGGTTAATCGTTGACTCTTAAGTCCCCATTAGTGAGAATGTGAATGTGAATGGTTGTTTGTCTATGTGGGATGGATGGATGGATGGATGGATGGATGGATGGATGGATGGATGGATGGATGGATGGATGGATGGATGTTCATTCATATCTGTGATGACCTTTAGCTTTCAAACTGTGATGGGTCACGGTGTCAGTTACCCACATAATTCCTTGACAAGTAAAGATGAGAGTGGAAAAGAAGGCAGATGTCAATACAATGACTAGCACAAAAAAATATACGCGTTACTCATTCGCCGTTAATGTCACATTAAACAGACATAGAGGCACTGACTTCCGGACCCTTGAGACAGCAGCACCTTTGAAGAAAGCACAACTGCAGCCTCTACAGCATGCCATTATGAAGTTCACAGCACTTATCTGAGAAGCTCCAAGAGAGACAAAGAGTTTTAATCAGTTTTTACAAAAAATTTAAGTCTTATTCCTTTCACATAAATTAGTTTGGAAATAAGGAAAAATGTTGCTTTAGGCCACTGAAGAACATAGTACCATTGTTTAGTTCAGACATATTAAAGCAATACCTTTCAAAACATCTGGTTAATGTGTTTTTCTCTCATAGCAGACTCATTACAAAAATGCCAAAAGCATCGGCAGTATTCATCGAATATTTTTGCAGCTGCCTGGGGCTAATAAATGTTTGTCAATTTACCATGGCAGGATGTATAATCAATGCTTTCAATTCAGGTCCTGAAACAGAGGGGAGCTCGGTCAGGATGCCTCAGTAATTAGTACGCAAATAAGGCCCTGAGCTTCAAGTTCTCCCCTGCAATATATCACCGCTATCAATTGAAGTAACACAGAACCTAATCAACCCAGGAAGCCATCAAGACTTCATTCCGGGCATCATTCAGTGACAATATGTATCGGCATGCTTGTTTTACTCTGGGAGAATACTGAGAAACAATGCTAGTACCTAAAGGGTCCTTTTGGTTTGTTGTTAATAATCCTTTTTTTTATGTTAAACTGCCCTAGCATCACAAAAAGGTTTATAAAAACATAGTTGTGGTTAAAACTTCAATATTAAAATGTCACAGATGAATTTCTAGCTTGCTTTAAATTACCCATACTCTTTCTAACACACAATCAAGTTAACGGCTCATTGATTGTGCCTTGTAGCAAGATAACTTCGAATAAATTACTGCTTTCTCTTCTTAATTTGTTTGATTTTTCTCTGTGCATGTTTTGCAAGCACCACAAGCTTATTCTCTCAATTCATTGTTTTTGGGCCGAAGATTAATGTGGAATCATTAAGCAAATTTTAACGACAAAGAGAAGAAACAAGCATCTATAGTCATTACAGAACCCAAGTGCCCTAATAGCCCTGAATTGCTGCATCTAAAATTACTCGGCTGACTATGAGCATGGATTTAATGCAACTGACCTTTTCTCCCACATCTCCTTTAATCAGCACGGAGTAATTGCCATGCTGGAAAGTCACTGCATGATGGCAATACATCAACATTCAAAATTAAGCTAATTAGTGAATATAGACAGACCTATTAGCCAGGCACAAGACCAATGAACAAAAAATGTCTACAAACAGAACCGCATGCAGACTTGTGGCTGCTGTGGAAATAAGTTAGTGTTTCCATTTCCGAGTTTCTTTTTTTATAGAAGGTGAAAGGGTTACTTTCAAATCATGTTCTATAACTCTAATGCACGCTTGATTAAATTTCCTCAGTTTCTTTTCTAAATGTGAACACATTTCTTCCATCCCAAATGATAGCAAACTCACATTCTAAAACTGTTGCTATGGCCATGAAATAATGCAGCTGAAAGACACGGCTCATGAAATACTGCACCCTGCTCTCTCTGAAACAACAGTCATGACCTAAAATCTACAGAACATCCCAATTTGTTTTTCTATTTCATCAATTAATAATAATTATTCTACAACAACATGTTATTGGCTAAGATCACTATCTATTAGATTGTTACTCTGAGAGAATGATGGAGTTATATATGAATTTTGTTAGTTTTGATTTCAGTATTGCATATCAGCCATCAGCTGCCTTGCTGTCTAAATACTATTAAAAAAAACAACATCAGGGTGCCACTTTTAATGTCCTCAGTGCTTTTTTACTTTGAACCCAAGCAAAGTGAATACTCATCACCTTAAGCAATCAGGCAAAAAAAAAAAAAATCATCAAAATTTATCGAACAAACTCTATCAT
>JAPZDV010000575.1:0-10648 GCA_029814665.1 Acanthurus lineatus
GGCGCACTTTCGTTTTTTGAGAAAATTAAAGGCTTTTAAGTGCGCCTTATAGTGCGGAAAATACGGTATTTTTTGGTAGATAATCGTTTACTCTCTTCAGCCGAAGCCTGTTTATACAATGCCATAGTCATATCTGATCACTCTCCCCTTACAGCTACTTTTAGGTTTGCGCACAACACCCCTAGACCTCGCTGGAGACTTAGTTCCATCGCACTGTCCCAGGAGGAATTTGTGCACTTTGTAGCTGACCAAATAGGATTTTTTGTTGATGTTAACTCTTCTCCGGACATCTCTTGTACAATTTTGTGGGAGTCATTAAAAGTGTACCTAAGAGGCCAGATAATTTCATATGTATCTTATAATAAAAAGCAAGCTAATCAAAAATTGTCAGACATAATGGCCCGAATTTTGCAATTAGAACTGGCATATGCAAGCTCCCCCGCACCTGACCTATTGAAGGAGCTCCTGCTTTGAGAAAAATAAATTCAACACCTTATCAACCAGTGAAGCAGAGAATATGCTCTGGAGATCCCGACATACATATTATGAATTTGGGCCAAAGCCAGTAAGGTTCTTGCCCATCAACTTAGACAAGCAGCTGCCTCACAATTTATTACAAAGATTCAAACAGCTGAGGGTGATACACATGACAATAAAATAATAAATGATACGTTGACAGTTTTGACAGTTTTTTTTCAAAAGTTGAACATGCCCACTATTAGCGAAGAATCCAAGAATATATTAGAAAGTCCTATTACTGCTGAATAACTGAAGGTGGCATTTTGCGATTTCTCGTGGTACAAGGCAAGGTTGCCCTCTATCACCACTACTTTTTGCATTGGCCATAGAGCCTTTAGCAATCGCAATAAGACAGGGCACTACAATGATTGGCTTATTCAGGGAGGGACTAGAGCAAAGAATTTCACTTTATGCGGATGATATGATACTGTATATTTCACACCCAGATGTCTCTATGCCCAGGATTTTCTCCATCCTTGAGAGTTTTAGTAAAATCTCAGGGTATAAAATAAACCTTCAGAAAAGTGAGGTGTTTCCCATTAATTCCCTGGCCCGCACTTATCCTTTTCACACACTTCCCTTTAAGGTTACTCATGAAGCAGGTCCACCGGCACTATGGATGGCATAATTTTTCACTGAAATCCCCAATCCATGCGAATCATATGTTTCCTCCCTCTCTTCAGGACAGTGTGTTTCTGCAGTGGCAAAACAGAGGACTGCGCACACAACAGGACCTCTTTATAGATGGTTCTTTTGCCTCCTTTCAGCAATTGCACACTAAATTTCTTATTCCACATACACACTTATTTCGATACTTACAGTTGCGTGATTTCATTCCTAAACAGCTGCCTCATTTTCCAGAATGTCTCCCAAGCTCTGATATTGATTCTCTATTGGCTCCAGTGCTGTCATTTAAAGGTATAATATCTAACCTATATAGTGCACTTTCATCCCAAGAAACCTTGTCCCTTGATATTATTAAACATAGATGGGAGCAGGACTTAGGTGAGACCATACATGATAAAACTTGGGATGCAATATTAAAAAGAGTCCACACCTCCTCTATCTGTGCAAGGCATGGACTAATACAGTGTAAAATATTGCATTGAGCTCACTGGACCAAAGAGAAGTTAGCAGAGAAATTCCCAGACATAGATCCAGCATGCAATCGCTGTAAAATGACCCCATCCTCATATTTACACACGTTTTGGAGCTGCTCCAAACTGACAACCTACTGGGCTTCGGTATTTAAAACACTCTCGGAGGTCCTGGAGGTGTTTATAGCTCCTTGTCCCACTATAGCTCTTTTTGGAGTACCGTCTGCTGTTTACAGTTTGAACAGTTCCCAGTGTGACTTTCTAGCTTTTTGTACCTTGCTCGCCCGTCACCTAATCCTTCTGAAATGGAGAGATGCCATTCCTCCACCACACACACTTTGGATCAGAAGTATTTTATATTATATGAAATTGGAAAAAATAAAATATACACTGAGAGGCTCAGCTGGAAAATTCAATAAGATTTGGCAACCTTTCCTGAGATATGTGAAAGAGAAATCAGAGCTACATGAATCAAGCTAATTAAGACAACCATTGACTTCATTGTGCTTAAATGACAACCTGATTAAATACTATTGTACATGTACTATACCTCTTTAATGTTTTGTTTTGTTTTGTTTTGTTTTGTTTTGTTTTTTTGTTTTTTTTTGTGTGTGTAACATTTTCTCCTTTTAATGTCTATATATGCCCTCTTTTATAGCATTCTTAATTTACATTGTCTTGGATCTACTTATCTATTTTATCATTATTATTATTATTATTATTGTTATTATTATGTATTTGTTTATTTTTTTTACTTTATGGGGTGGGGAACCTGTTCTGAGTGTTCTTGTATGTCTGTGTTCTGTTGTGGAAAAAGAAAAAGCTCAATAAAAAAAGTTAAAAAAAAAAAAGTATGCACAACCACTGCTCTAAAATTTAACAGACAATATGAGCATGCATAACTAACGCATAAGGGGACAATAAGGCTGCTGACATAAGGCTGTGACATGCTTAGGTTTTCTGCTCTTTCGAGAAAGGCTAAATGGGTTCATGATGAAAATGTAAAGACTCGACTGAGCAATAAAGTATAACAAATAAGACACAACGAATGAAACAAGCATACTATTTATTAGTCCAACAGCAACATAGCCAGTGTCTGACTTGTTTCCCCCAGTTTCACATTTGCATATTATGAATTGCCCTTTTTTGATTATTTATTTTCCATTCACATATTTATTTATTTATTATTTAATTTATTCATTCATCTTTGTTATTATTTATTTATTTATGTAAATATTTATACATTTATTTATGTTTTATTTTCCCTTTTTCTCAGCACTGTCATTAATTTCCCCAAACATATTTACATATGTATTTCTCTACATTTCCATTGCTGTATGCATTTCACTTTCCTAAGCAAATGAGAGGGGTTTGCTCATGTGTCATACAGGTCTCCACTTTTTGTTTATTGGTTGATTTACATCAGAGTGCATAAATAAACTATTATGCCTTGCTCCAACACTAGTAGACAGGAGGCTCGTCTGTAATGGCAGAGTCAGTAGTTACTAATGTAACTTCCACCCAGAGGTCATCACAGAACTGAGGCGTTTAGCTGATTTAGCTGAAAGTACAGAGTGAATCAGGACTAGGTGCTTTTTTGTGTGGACACTCTGACCAAGAGCATGTTCCAGTTGGCAGCACTCATGGACACAGAAATTGACCCTGTAGTTTTTGTTATTTTGAAGGAAATGGCTGATTGCCTGAATACACCTTTGCACCTTATGGGGACAGTTGGATGGCCTCCCCATATGCTGCCTATGGAAGCCCTGAAAAAATTATTACTGGCAGGTTTGTAAACAGGTGACAATACATGGCTTTTCAGGATGGGTGAGGGAACAGTTAACTGATGGATGGTAGAATATGGCCTAAGGTGAGTGTGCATGTGAGATCTTGGGTGGAGCCGCTGTTGCTGTAAGATACATAATTGTTTGTATTTATTGAGGAATTTTTAAAATACAATATTAACTTACTAGCTGTCCTGTCTGACCTCGGTGGCAGATCATATTGTAAACACAAGAGTTAGTAAAATATCAAGTGCAACACCAGACACTTACTGACAGGGCTAGCTTCATTTAACTTTCTGGTTAACTTTCAGTTTGCACAAAATTGATTAAGTTTTCACCTTTCATTGCTTGATGACATACACAAAAGTACTATTCTAAGCAAGGTTTCAAGAGCTGAATGCAGATTATCAAAAGTACATGATACACCACAAAATAGCTTTTTTCCATAGCGTCTATTTAACCAGGACAAGGTCTTATCAAGAATTAAAAAAATCAGTTTCAAAAGAGTCCTTGCAGACAGACAGCAGCACAGTTACACAGCTGCAGAGGTAAAACTGGTATAATAATTTGAATAAGGACAAATAAGAAAATACCTATAAAATATAAAACATAAACATTTAAAACATCTACAGCCAGATGTATTTTTTTTCCAAATAATTGAGAATCACTTTAACTGCATCCAGTTAGACCAGTTCCCAAAGACTCAGACGATATTGCAACTCATTCTGCACAGTTAGCTAACAGGAGTATAAGTAAAGAGAGTACCAGTCCTAGCAGGGTACTTTAGCTTGTATGAATGATTGGTTTTCATAGTAAAAAACCATCAGCATCAAGTTCACCAAATATCATGTAACAAACTGGGAATGTATTTTTATTGAAATCTTCATTTTATGGCATGTCCTCCCTGTTTTTTTCTGTCACTGCAGGTGGAGTTTCCATCAGCAGGCTTCTTAGTTGAGCAGTCAAAATGCAGTTGCAATGCTGCCCAGGGTCACTGCAGTCATCAAGTTGGAAAACTGTACAATCTTGCACATTTTCTTAAAATGGACTGCAAATCAGTCCCTTGTCCAGTTAGTCAAAACCTCACAGACATGGCACATTCCTTCACGTACAACAGGCCTCACCCCAAAACAGTCAAGGTCTCAAAATTAAAGCAACCCGCAGAAAACCCACTCCAAAAGAAATTCAAAAGATGTGATTGAATCATAACCAACTTTTACTGCCCTGCACTGGCTCCCTTACCAAGTGAACAGTTTGCTTGTGACCTTCAAAAGAAACCTGATGGTATTGAAAACAACTGTCATATGTATCAGCATCAAACCTTCATCCAGTGGGCAAGGTTTCAACTGAGTTTTCTGACCTGCCACATGGAACAGACTTGACATAGTAGGCCCTACCCACCACCAGTACCCCTGACTATCATCCACCATTGCCCTTACCACCACAGATATCTATATACCACCGCCTTAAATGAAAATGAGAACAACTACTACTGTGGCATTGCAGTCACCCTAACACCCTGGAGTCACCGAAGATGGAAACAACAGAACAAAGCACAAACAACAGCTGGCATTGTGTTCACTCCAATTGTCTGACTTCGTCTGATTTTTCTGAGGATTGTAGACTTCAACAGCTTAGCTGCTGGTATGCAAAGACAGAAAATGGCTTTGCAGACACAGACAGTGAAAAGTGGACTAAGGATGGAGCCCATTGCAGATTACCTTGTGGCTTTGTCATAAACCCTCAAGCCCTTATTTAGGTGCCTCATCTGATTGTAAGTGGCTTGACAGTGCTGGACATCTTCAGGTGATTCTGTAGATAAAATGTCCATATGTGAACAGTTTGGTTGAGTGCAGTTTCTTGTCTCAAGGGCCAGATTGTCTAAGCCAACCATGACTGCTATTATCAGGTGATAGCATAAATGGGCAACACTGGGATGATGTGCTGTGATTTTTTTGCCCATTGCACAAAAACTCTCATCCAGAGCGGATTGTTTTCTGTAATACTGTAGTATGATAGTTTATAATGTTAAACACCACCAGCATCAGTCATGACAAGATTGCTAACAAAACCTGGCACTCAACTTGACACTTAATTCCCACACAAAAACACTGAACACCACATAACAATATCAAAGCACTGACAAACCATCACTAACACAACTTTTAACTTGAACATTTACAGTCGCTGCAGCACTTTGCACTACCCAGCACAGAGCTACATGTTAAAAACATCAAAGTTACACAGCAGCAAAGAGAAAGATGACCAGAAGTAGCCTTTTAATTTCAAATGCAAATTGGAGAGAGAAGAGAAATGATAAACAGCATGGCTTACCTGTTTGAGAACTGTTCATACAACATGACAGTAACTTTAGGTATAATGTAAATGTCATGTACTTAAGAATAAAACACTTAAAGAAAGAAGTAAAGAAGGAAAAAGAAGAAGAAAAGAGTATTAAAATTCTATTAAAATTCTATTATCTATTATTATTATTATTATTAATTCTATTGATTTCACTGTGGGCACCCATTCTTCAACAAAAACACTGCAACATTACAGACACTTCTTGGCTCATCTCTACTTCTTCAGTCATGTGCAACAACACAGCGTCACCTATTGGCTTGGGGTTTATAACGTTTCTTAACACAACATTTCTCCCTTTCTTAAAAAGTGTTACTTCTACACTAAACCACATGAGGTACAGCAAAAAAAATGCAAAATGCACTATCTATTGTGGTGATAGCCCAAATTCTGGCTTCACCTATACTAAGAAAAAAATTTTTTTTTCCTCTTACAAATACTGCAACAGAGTATTGGTTGCATAATTTTTTCAATTTTTAACACTGCTTCTGCAACAGAAGCCCTCTCGAAGTCCCTCTCGAACTCTCAGGTTGCATAATGTTTGAGCCACCCTGGCTGTTTTCTATTTTGCTGGATCCTGTTTTATACACTGTCACTCGAAGTTGGCTCTTCTGGCCTCTTTTCTTACCGGAAGAGTGAAGGCAGCACTGATAGGTGTGAGGCATCCCAAGTCTTCCCATCAGTGAGTTTGTAGCTGTGAGGTCCTTGCTGTTGCATCACTTTCTGAGGCTGACTGAACTTGGACTTTCCTTTTTTGTCATGCATGGGTTTTCTCAGCTGCACAAGGCTTCCTGGATGCAGTTTTGGAGCCTTGGCATGTCTCTTGGCATTGATGTACATCTTCATGTGCAGCTGTTTCTTTTTGACTTTGTCTGTCAGTCTTTGTGAATGTTTGGTTTGATAGAAAGTTTAGATCTCATCTTTCTTCCATAAATAAGCTGGAACCCTGTGGTTGTGTGTGGAGTAACTCTGTAGCCTTAAAGGAACTCAATGACATGAGTTTTCCATGAAGCTCTTTCTCTCTCTGCAGTGAGCATGCTTTTCTTTATTACCCTATTTTGCCTCTTTACAGCCTGGTTTAATCCTGGGTGATGAGTTGTGGTCTTGATGTGGTGGATATCATATTCCTCAGGGAACTGTGGGCCATTATTTGTTACCACCACCATGGGTTTTTCTTTTTGGCTAAACGCAGTTCTCATGAAATGAATTACTGTAGCAGTGGTACACTGTGAAGCAAAACATACCTCTAACCACTTTGAGTAGTAGTCTAGCATAGTAATAGCAAACCTGCAGTCAGTAGGCACTGGACATTGGTGCAGGGGAAGTTCCTGTTGACTTGTTAGCTGACAGGACACACAGATGGCAATGGTACACTGTACCAGCATATCCATCTTGAGCCACCAATATAAGTGAGTCTCTACTTGGTATGGATTGTGCCTTGGTAGCTCTCATGCACCAGGTGTACTATGTGTGAATGTAGCTGCACTGCCACTACTAACTTGTAGCTCCCCAGTAAAATGACTCATGCATGAACAGTTCATTCCTAACCAGATAGTAGGGCATCATGTCCACAGGCAAGCCACCCTTTTGTCATATATTTGCTCAGCTTGCACAAATATGAGCAGGAAGAGCTGTCAAGTCAGACATGGGAACAGTAGTCAGGAGAACAGACACAGCAGCAACCATGTCTGGCTCTGTATGGTTGTATGGCAGTGGCAAGGGAGAAAGGCAGGTTTTTGTGAGAAAGGCTGGTTGTGGTTTTGTGTACCAGACCTGTAGACAATGTCATAGTTGAAACATAGCAGCCTGGCAGGGTGCTATTCTCATACCAGCTCTACCCATGCCTTTTGTGTTCAGGAGTGTGGTTAAAGCCTGATGATCAGCATCAATGTCAGCATCTAGGAGGTGCTTTAACTCTGCAGAAACAGCATCCCTGACAGTGAAGGGCAACCTCAATTTCTGCTGTGCTGGTTTCACATTGCCACTGACTATGACTTTGTGTGCAAAAATTTCCACACAGTCGAGGGCAGATGGTGGAAAAGTTTTAGTGGCAAGTCGAAGTAGACTTTCTGTTCCACTTTGTGGATCACTCTGTTTCCCCTGATCACAATTTTGAATGATGTGGAGGAGGCTGGGGCATTATCAGACATGATGTGTTTGTGTATCCAGTATGCCTAGCGCTGGAATCTCTGCCTTGAGTACATCACCAGGGGGATCTCTGTTTTCCTCAGGGGCATGTGACTGAATGAGTTCTCATGAACATGAGCTGGCAAGATTGACACAGAAGATCCAGTATTTACTATCATCTCACACGGCTGCATATTTGGAGATGTGCCGTTTTCTACTTTGCACATTATTTTCTTCTCAGCTGGGGCAGTACCTTGCAGTCAGCTCAGGAATAACAACCATAACAACCTGTTTGCAGCTGGGTATTTCATAGGAATTTATCCAAGTCACATCTGTAACATTTATGTATGTGTGCATGTTTTGTTTCACCTTTTCTTTGGCCACCTGCACTGTTGGAACATAGCCTCCTTGGCTATTTATTAATCTCCCTCACTGGCATTTCACTGCTTGAGAATTACAATTTAAACAATACAACAATCATCAATTACACATAAGAATAATGAAATCGCCTTCTGACTACTGTTGAACAAAAATCCTCAAAGTCCAGTTTAGGGTTTGCTGTTATAGTGTGAGCTATAATGAAGTATGCCAGAAAACTGGTGATCTGAATAACAGAGAGCCAGTCTGTGTCTGTGAGCTTACCCTGAGCAAAAACAATAACTTAGACTCACCGATTATGTTTATTTCTTGAAGTGGAATGGGGTTAAGTGCCAAAAGGCACTGAATTTTAAATATTCCACACTATTTATCATGCATAGCCTGCTACAAAGTAAATTAACTACATATCAGTCACCCCTGGGGCCCTGGCCGTTATGGCCCATTTGTGAAACTGAAGTGTGTGTTGAGCACACAAGCATGCGCAGCAGTTTGTCCAGTCCCCAGCAGTGCATGTGCACCGAGAGTAAACAGAAGAATACATCAGGCACAGAGACAAATTCACACACTACTACACTATTGAATATTTTTGGATAAGAAATTGTACTCAGCAAGTCAAAAATTGCAAACACTTCACAAAGTAGACCAAGATGAGTTTGCCATTAACTTTAGCTTAACTGCATTATTTTATTTGAATTAGGAAAGCCTTGGTAAAAAGGTTTTTAAATCATCTTCTGCACAACAGTGCTACGGGCCCTTAAAGCAGAAAACTGAATAAATGAAATAAGAAAGACATTCAGTATTTTTCTGTGTGTTGTAACAGAATCAAGGCATAGAGTTGCAAAACTGAAAAGGAATACTTATGAAGTACCTTGAATTTGTTCCGAAGTAAATGTGCATCCCATCAATGATATTTTTACATTTTAAACAATGATTTATGACAATGAATTAAAAATGGCAAGGTGTTGTTTTATTGTTTACAGCATACAAGCTGTCTTGAATTAATGCACATTTCATCCTATCAAATTTTTTGTTCAAAGAACACACAAGCGTTTTTTTTTTACATGCTCAAGTTTCAGTGAGTTACAGTGTTTCTCAAGTCCACAGTTATACACTCTAGGCAAGCACAAAACAAACAAACAAACAAACCAAACCAAACAACACAAAACAAAACACCCCAACATGTTATATGAAATAAGAGCAGGCTTATAAACAACACTAGAATTAATTTTGTGCTGATAGAAATTGTAATCATTAACTACATAGATTGTTAAGGAAAATGCTTAATTTTCTTTGAGAACAAAGAGAGGGTGCCACAGGATTAAAAAAGAGGTCACTGAAAGTTGGTGAGATGAGCAAGAAAAAGTGCTTACAAACTGTGCCTACAAAAAAAAAATTAAACTTCTTTGATGCGTCTGATTGCCCTTTCTGCATGGATTCTCAGGCAAGCATTATCTTGTGGGTATGTGATTTCCTCTTGACTGAACTGCCTACCTGGCCCAAATGTTATTGGCATTACAAGTTTTACATTAATGTTAGCAAGGAGGTCTTTGATAATAAACCCTTTATTTGCAATTACTTTGTCAACCGGTTCCAGGAGTCTCAAGACGCCTGACTCTTGGGTTGTTTCCTTATATGAAATGCAGCCTGTGTATAGGTTGCTGGCAAATTGACCCAAAGGGAGTGAAGCCAATGAGTGAACTAAGTGTAGTGGTACCTTTGTAATGGGAGTATGTGACCAGAACCTTTGAGCTCGCGGTTTGGATGTGGATCTCAGTACAGTCTAGCACCATACCTGCTATTGGGAATGTCTTTTTAAAGGCTTGGAGCATCAGTTTAAATACAGTCCTTCTGCTGGGCCATGTTGGTCGTGTGCCAAACATAAAAACAAGTAGCTGGCCGATGTTATACAGGTCCTGCTGACTGTGGCTTGTGATACATTAAACTGCATGGCAAGATCCACAATGATAAAACCTCTGCCAGACATGGATAAGGAACAGGAAGAACTAAAATGCAAAAGGTGTTGTCCATGGAACCCAGCTTTCACAATGGGCTCTATTTTCGTAGGGCAGGTGCGCCTTCTCCCAGGAGAAAACTGATGTGCTGGTCCGGGAGGTCCAAGCTCGCCATACCAGAATATGGTAATGCTAACTTGGGCCTCCAGGGGCTGATGATGCAAAAACAGCCTGGGAGGAAGTTACTAATATTGTCAATCAAGTTTGTATCAAGTAATCAAGTAATCTGTTCCTGTGTCATGAATAGGAGTACAAAATTAAGTGACAATTACATTAAACACAGCAGCAGGCTGATCCAGGCATCATGCTTGTGATCCACCTGCATTCCTGCTCTGTCATCGCCAAATAGGAGAACCTTTGGTGATATATT
>JAPZDV010000576.1:0-10648 GCA_029814665.1 Acanthurus lineatus
CCATTTAAATTAGTTAAATTATTTTTCATCATCATCATCATTATGCATTTTAATTTACCAACTGGCTATCCATTTAAACTAGGGTTCAGACCATTAGGTTTGGAAAATGCTGATTTGAGCTAATATTGAGACAACGACCGAAACTTAAGACAAAAAAAACAGCATTTCAGACAAAAAACATAAGCAAAAAAAAAAAAAACAGCATTAAAAAACAGCATCATCGACACAATGACTGATTCTGTAGGTGGATAAAAATCAGGACTGTAAAAACTGTGTGTTTGCTTTTTTATATTGTGACAACAAAATTATCTAAAAATATAGAATTTTTTTCACAAGATGAATCTCACTTCTCCTCGGGTCCTCTGCAGTTTCTCTGTGGCACCCTCAGCTCGTCATCTTAACTCCTTCAGAGCAGCTGACATCAGTACCTCAAACAATGTGGGCTGAATGTGTGAACTTAGGATTAAAAAATAAAAGTAAGTCAAACTTGAGTGAAAAGTGTAATACACAAACTTGATTTAGGTTTAACTTTTCACAGATCTTGGCTTTCACAGGCAACCTGCACAGGTAAACAGCCACACTTCTGTCGGGAAGTCAGGAAGTCCTGTTATGATAGCTTGTCAGGTTGAAGTCTTCCTGTAAGGCTAAAAATTGGGCTCAGTAGGATCTGTCCTGATTTCACCTTCAGCATGGAGATCCCTGTCTTGTGGAATCCCATAAACACAGCCAGGCAGCGGTTACTGTTATCAGCCTCATACAATAACTGTGATTGTTATGTGATTGCACTTTCCGTCAGTCAATGCCAAGCAAAGCTGTTTAGCCATTTAAAAACAGCACAACTGGAAATGGACTTGGAATGAAGGTCATGAAGGGAAAGATGACTCTTTGGCGTTACGCCCTGTGTGCTTAATCGATGCTTTTTTTTTTCCGTCCTGAGTGTTTCCGTGTTTTGATTGTTAAGATAAAACATTCAGCTCCATGTAGGGAAGTAAGGTCTTTGCAGAAGGTTACAGCGGGGAAGAAGACAAATGAGCTGTAAGTGAAAAAATGCAATGTGAAATAGTTGCAGAAACACTAAAATAATGAAACCAGAAAAAACATTAGACACAAAGTTGATAACTGTTGTACAGGGTTATATTTAACGGAGCTCTTTTTAATTGTTAAATTATCAGGTACATGGTGTTCTGTGGCTCTTGAGGAGCTTTGTCAAGTCAACAATGATGATATCAAATAGTACAATGGTCTTCTCAAAATGGGCTGAATGACTATAAAACCTTACAGGCTTGTGTTAGAAAACATGGCTGCATTAAGAACTGGATTCAGTTTTGGAGACAAGGCCTCAGTCATTCCTATGAAAGTTGTTCAGTGGCACATGAAGCCAAAAACGTTTCACTTCCATCAGATAATGGATGTTCCGCCTAGCTTCCATAGTGTGGGTCCCAGAAAGCATGCAGACGACAGACTTCTGGTGGCCGAGCCGGCTGACTTTTAGTTAAGCACTCTGCTAACTTGAATAGGGATTTAAACTTATTCAATTCAACTCTTTAAGACTTTTCAAATGTTATTACACAGTTCACCCATTGTGTAAAATTGGCTTCAAAGCATTGTGCACTTCCTGGGTGCCTGGTTATAACCTGGAGGTGTTAATACTGGAGACATGATGGGGTCAAGCAAAGAATTTACACTTGACTTAATCTAGAGACTAAAATCAGGTTATTTGTTGCCTTTGCCACTTTAATTTAATGAGTTCTTTGGAGTTTTTTTGTTTTGTCTTGTTTTTATTGTTATTTTCTTCTGTTTCCAACTTTATGGTAAAAAACCCAATCAGTAAAGTTCCCCTGTGATAAGTTAGTCAGTATTGTTTTATAGGTTGGTAATTAGATGTGCTGTGTAAGTCTGCTGTGATAAGCCACTGGTTTTCAAGAACATGAAACATTCAATCTGGGTTTTTTGAAAAGCTGACGTAATGCTACCTTATTAATTTAAGTTATTTTTGTAATTTTTTTTTAATTCAAGTCAAACCTTTAATCCTTTTTTGGGCTTAAATTTAGTCTGAAGTCTACAGCTCAGATGGATAGACTATTTGAGGAGCGGGAGTCAGAGCTAGAGACTAAGTTACTTCTCATCTTAGGAAAACCGAGTCCCAGAATAGATTTGTTCATCTTGGCTTTAGGATACACGATTTCATTCTTCAGGACTGTGCAGAGATTCGGTGGAGCCAGAAAATATCAATAAATTGTGTTTGTACAGGCTGCAACACTTTCTGCAGGTGTAAAGGTGTGTAACTGTATGAATGTAAAGCAGGTCACTGGTGAGAATAAGCATGTTTGGTTGACACTTAGTTTGGAAACTGGCTGGAGAAGTGCAAACTCTCCAGTCTGTGATTTATTATGAGACTTGTACAGTTTATTATTGTTTGATTGAAACTGTAAATCCTGCAGCTGCTCTTTCTGTTCCCTCTCTGCTTTTTCTTTCCCAGGAAACTTTAATCTTTTGTTTTTTTACTCCTTTTTGTTGAAAATCGGTGTGAAATGTTTGCCTTGTCTCTATAATCACCTTCCTTCCTTCTCCATTTTTAGCCTGCTACTATCCATCTTTTTTTTCTCTTTACCACCTTTATTTTTTCTGATTATCCCTTAAAAAAATGATAAAAGAGTCAGGAAATGAAGGGTATTATGGCAACAGATTTAAACATTCGGAGTAAAGAGACCATGGAAAGGGAAAGACAGAAATTATTTGCAGCTAAGCCCCACTGAATCACCAGGGCACTCCTGTCTCTCTCATCAGCTCTAACAGAAATAATGTCAGTTATCATCTTTATTATTAGAACAAAAGGAGCAATGTAAGGAAAGAGAGAAAAAACATAAAAAACTCACTTTTAGGTTACAAAATGGAAAAGAAAAATAAAAATTCCCAAACATATAACCATATGATACTGTTGTCCTACTGGCCTCCTTGTTTCACTTTGGCTTGAGGACATCGGCTGCTGTCACATCTCCTCAGCAGCTGTTGACTCAGTTTCAGCTCATCTGTGATTCTAATTGAAACTCATCTCTCCCTGGCTCCTCTCTAATAGAAATGTAGTTTCCTTGGTGACAAATTGGACCGTAGAATGGACCCACCTGGACTAATCAGCTCTCTGAAATGCAATTAAAGCCATCTTTTTTCTGCCAGAGCGATTTCTGTGGTCCAATTCATTTTCTCTATGAAATTATTTTGGACATAAATGACCTTATGGGTGTTTTCTCATTGAAGCTCTGACCTAGAGCCACAATTAATCAGCCTTTAAACAAAAGCTCATACTTTCCCAAATTACAAGTACATGTTTGTCAGCTATGAATGTAGAGAATGTCAGTAAAATAAAATAGAATGAAAGGGTTTTTTTTTAAAAACTATCTCTGTACAGGATTAAGCAGATACAAAGCGAATACAAAGGGCTTATTTCAGGAAGAAAACACTAACATATTATCACCCTTTAGGTTTATATAGTGAACTTGTGTAAAAAGTGACCTTTTTTTCACATCCAGCTGACATTATCGAATGTAAGTCCATTATTAATTCTCCTAAAATCTTCTGATTAGCTGATAAATGATCCGCTTGGTTCATTAGCATCAGCACGAGTGTGTCTGTCTGCCATATTGGCTTTTCAGGAAGTGCACAGGCAGATTTATCAGGGCTTTGAGACTAAATCAGAGCTTTGAGACTAAATCAAAGCCATTAACTTATGAACCTTGAGATAAAAATATTGAGGAAACCAAAACAATGAGCTGACAGACACTAAAATGCTCTGTGGAACCAAGTGGAACTGGAAAATCAGCTGATAACTTTCTGCTCGTCATGACAAGCAACTTCTCTCACATACAAGTATCATGTGATCTATTTTTAGGACAGAGGATATTGATTATGGCAGCTTCAAAGTCCCAAATGAATAGAAAAATATATATATATCTCTCACTCTTTATTTAAAAGTTTAAAGAAATACAAAGATTAAAGAAAGTATTAAATCTTTGATAAAGTCACCAACATTTCCTCTTACTACCTCATACGTCTTACAAGCATATTCAGTTTAGTATATGAGTCTTTTTGGATCTTTTAAGCTACTTTGTGTAGGTAATATTCATAAAAATGCCAGGTTAAGATAAAACCTTGGCGAGCTCAGTTTGATAAGAGCCAATGAATTATATTGAAATCCCCACTAGTAATCAATAAATCTCTGACAGTACATTTGCTGTGTTGGACTGTGCTGTAGGAATCCACTGCGCTTTCCAAATTCTCATTTAGATTCATGGAGATATGTGAGAGACTTGAGCTTATATTTGCATTGTGAAATTGCTCTGGAAATTGAGAATATTTTTGAGTGCAAAAAAGGATGGAAGTGTCAGTCTGCCAGGTTGTCGGTCATTCAGCCATCTTACTTTTTGATTAACCTTCAGGCTATTGTTTTCAGTTGTAAACAACAAATTCAAAATATCTGATAAGCAGAATGAAAATAATAAATGTAGCAAAATAAATAGCAAAACAAACAGGAAGTGGCATCAGCTGACCCCTCATATTTGATTTTATAGAACTGTCCAAAGAAAGTGATCTCAAGCCAAAACTCCTCCAGGACTTTACCTCAGCTGACTGTGAGCCTTACAGAGAGGTACAGCTAAAAACAACACTGAGTAGAAAGATAAGTCCAAACTTCATTTCACTGAGTAAAAACAGTGGGTGAACTTTGCATCAGATCTCATGCCAGGCTACTGATGGAGCTCCTCAGGACTTACACTATCACTGTTTCCCATCATTCTGTGAGTGGACTCAGTCCTTTAATGTTACGTTCACAAATGTTGAAATACTCTACATCTTTCCAGTTGATGTCACCGGCTACACAAAGTGGATAAATTTGCAATGATGAGTGAGGGTGTGATCACACTAAAAAACTGTCCAAACAAACCTGGGAATGTCAGCTTTGTTACATTTTGTTGTGTTTGGTTGTTTTTGGTTGCCTACTGCCTCATTTTTAGCAGAGTATGACCTGTAAGCAAAAATCACATGACTCATAAGCAGTTTATTTACTGGATTTCATTTTCCTGCCAGATTTGACATTTAAGCAAGAAAAAGTTTAAAACAAAACTGCTTACTCTTTTTATTTGTGCTTAACCGTTCATGAACACCTGCTGCTTCAGTTGTCTTTTACCCATAATCCCTTGTACTGAGGTTGCTTTGCAGAGGCCTAGTTACTGTGAATTACATGTTTGTTGCTGTTGTTTTTGTCATCACTGGTTCCTTTTTATGTGAATCTCTGGGGCAGAAAGTTGCTATAAAGACATAATGACTGATGTTCAAAGTGTGGCGTAGTGTTGAAGCCTGGTTCTTCCACTGCAACAAAGATGAGAAATGGGAAGCTGTAAACCAGCATATTTATTTAGAAAGGAATAAAAAAGGAGTATCTAAAATGTCTCCAATTTTAAAAAAGAACAAAAGCAGAAGATGATTAATTGATGCAATTACTGGTGTAAGTGTGTGTATGTGTGTGTAATGATGATGTAAAATACTTCCATATGTCATTATACAGAGTTTGTACCACTTTCAGTGGATTTACAGAGAGTTTCAGTTGTGTTGTGTTGTCAGATGTCGGGTG
This sequence comes from Acanthurus lineatus, assembly GCA_029814665.1. Lineage (NCBI taxonomy): Eukaryota > Metazoa > Chordata > Actinopteri > Acanthuriformes > Acanthuridae > Acanthurus > Acanthurus lineatus. The sequence goes on from JAPZDV010000576.1 coordinate 5,624, forward strand.
ATTCACACACTTTACTGAAGTCTGATAAAAAAAGGGAAAAATATCAGACTCCCGTCTGACACAGACTATATAAAAGCTCAGTTTGAATCTGACACAAACTCTGCCAGTCAACATGTGCATTGTGCAGAGTTGATATTAAACTTGAGGATGAGGTTCAGACATTCTTAGGATTTGTTTGTTCATTTATTTTCATCATTGTGATCGTGTGTTTTTACTTTGAACTCTGAGCAGATCTCCCCCAAGGAGCAATGAAGATACCCCGTAAATCAGTTCAGTTCAGTCCAGTTCTGTTCAGATAAGCTACATTATTTTCTAGGAAGCTGTTTGGCATGGAGGACGAGACTACTGGAGCTCTGAGAAAAACTTGTCCAAACATTACATGGGAACTGCATCATGTTGCTTGATGAAGTAAAAACTTTGTGTATACGTGTGCTTGTGTGTGACAATTTGAAGATAACTTGCCCACTTAACATCAGAACACTATTATTATAATTTTAAGAATGTTAGCATGTCACATTAGCATTAGCCACTCTACAGTAATACAGCCTCACAAAGCTGTTAGCTTCTCTGTCTTAACCTATAGTCCGTAGCAGAGTTAGGCTACTGTTTTTTTCATTACTTTAAATCCAAAATTAATGGTTTTATATATTAATTTGCTCTTCTTGTAAGAGCTACACCCCATATTTTTTTGTAAACATCCCATAGTTTACATGAGAAAAACTGCAAACAGTTTACATGATGTTATGTTTTACATAAACCTAATTACTGGGAGATAGCTTAAAAAAAGGCATTATAACAACCAAATCAACTTGACAAACCTAATTTCTGTGAAAAACCTGCCATATCTCATTGCTAATATTCTTGTATTGTTTTCAGCCAAAGCCACGACTTATTACATTGTTTTCAATGCATCCATTACGTTTACAGCTACCTAAACATGAGACAATAACAGCAGGGAGACTTGGTGCAGTGAGACTGCAGCTGAGGCCAAACAAGGTCACTTCTCATAAATCTGATTAGCATGTGTCATACGCTCTTCATCGCACTGCTTCAGTATCAGCACACACACATACACTGTGCTGCTGATATGCTTGAGTTTTTTGCCTGCACTGTATTTATTCACAGGAATTTGATGGTGTATTTTAGCAACAGCCAGCATTTCAAGCTGTCACATCTTAGCTGAGTTTAGCCGTGGCTGCAGAGCTGTTTCACTCGGTGGTCACGCACTTTGCTCAAATCATTGCAGCTACTGAGCAAAGAAAGAATTTTTTATTTACTTTCCTCCTTCAGATTCTCTGCTATCTTTCTGCAACGGTCTGTGCACTGTAAGCCCTCCAGTGAACCAGACATTTAAGAGTTTTTGTTAAAAAAAAAAAAGTCTTGCCTTGAGTGTTTTTCTACTATTTGTTTCCATAGTGACAGCAGGCAGGTGGGAGAAAATTATGAGCCGTTTTTCTTAACTCGCGAGTGAGTCATCAAAATGGGTCACAAACATATTTCCCTTTATTGTACTTAAAAATGAAGACACAATAACACGTGACAGAGTTCAGTGATAAAGAAATGTACAGTATGTCTTTGTGGAAAATGTGTCAACATGTTTAAAGCCAAAAATGAAACCAAGACTTTCACAACATCTGAAATCTAAATAGGGCATTGCTTTAATATTGTTTGTTTATGATGATGGTTAACTCAATGTACACATAATAAACCCTTATTTACTCAGGCATGGCTGTTAAGAAAGCAGTCTCAGAGTCTGAAACACATCTGACTGCTCTATGAAATTAGATTTGAAGATTTGGAGCCTTTAACGCCTCTGTGTTAAAGCCTTTAAAGCACACTTGTAAATGTTTTTTATTGATTACTTTTTATTCCGTTATGTTCCACTCAGGTAAGAGATGATGTATTACCCGACTTTTACCTGGCTTTTTTTTTTCACATATAGAAAAGTTTGAGGATTTGGGGACAAAATGAAAATTGCATTGTTGGATGAAAAAAATGCACAGGATAAGTACGGTTCACATGGAAAAAAAAATATTTAGGCACTGGAAATTTTAGGAGCAGAAAGAGTTTTTCCACTCAGTGAAAGAGCCCTTCACTAGCATTTCATTTGGAACTATTTGTACATGATGACTGCAGCTTTCAGACCATCTGTGCTACAGGAACCACAAAGAAATGGTGCACAAAATTAGTTAGTGTTTAAAAAGGTAAAGGAAAGAGTTGGATAGATTTGGATGCCTTTAAAAATAAGTGACAAGTGACCCATCTACAGATAGCATAGATGGATCCTTAATTGAGACTGTAAAAGGAGACAGGCAGCCAATCTGCTGTAAGATCTCCCATAATCCCGCAGCTCTAATGTTCTACCGCTGTTGCTTTCCAGATGGATTTTGGCTGCAGACAGCTCCAGCTTTTGCCAACAGATGAATCTTGATAGTCATGTTTTTCATACTCAGGTTATGGTAACTGTGTGTGTTTGATTGACAAAGAGATAGGAGGTTGTTTTTTGTCAGATCAGTGATCGGCCAATAGTTAAGGAGCCTGTAGAGCCCCGTCCAACAATTCTGGTGTAGCCAGATAAAACTGCAGGCAAGGATTCTCGTTGATCACTTTATTTGATTTCAGCTGAGTTTTATTAAATGAAAACAACCAGTCTTGGGTCAGTCCCTTGTATAGATTGTAGAAGTGATTGGATTTCTGAATCAATCAGAAGACTGACTGAATCTTAGCTGGAGAAGCTTCATGGCAACAACTCAGTGGCCACACACAAACACACACAAGCACACACACACATACACACGCACACGCAAAGAGGTTATTGTATGTTATTGCCCTTAAATTGTGCAAATAAGGGGTTTCTCAATGAATTCTCTATCTTTGAGGCAGACAAAAGTTTCTGCTCATACATTATTACATAAACATAGAAAATATATAGGAAGGTAGTTTAGATAAGTGGCAAGGGTGTGCAAGAACTGAGGTTAATATCATAGACCAAAACAAAAACCACATTCACACTAAAAAAAAAAAAGGTTAAAAACAATGAAACAAGGCCTTCATAAAAAATATCTAATTCAAGAAAGATTATAACTGAAGTTAGATAATAATAACTGCTTGCAAAACTTATTAAAACAATATGAACATGAATTCATTTCAGATTTATTTTTAGCCTCAGGGTATCAGGTTCATTTATTGTCATATGTGCAACACAACATTGCACAGTAAAATAAAAGTTATAGCCTCTTTTCATGCTAGACGTATTTAGAACTTATGCAAACATACTGTATATTTGCATTTAGTAGCACGTTTTATAGTTGTAATGTCAATGTTTGCATAGGTACATACTGCTGATAATTGTACCCAGCCTGAATAAAAAACACACTAAAACTACAGTGAAACTAAAACTGAGTGGAAAAAAAACTAAACCTTTCTGAAAAACTGATGCAAAATAAAAATTGTAAATCATTGTGAAAAGCTAAAAGGAACTATAAAGTTTCCATATTAAGCATTTATAAGCACTATATAAACACTATAGGACAATATATTGTAGTCCCTTAAGAAAAGTGCTTATCCATGTGTGGTATTGGAAAACACCTTATTAACCCACATGTGCTCACAACTACATAATAATATCTTATAAATTATTTATTACAGCTAATAGATGTTACATAAGGGCTGTTACCAGGGCTGTTGCTCTATTTGTATTTCTTTAATGGACAACAGTTCAGCCCCTGTTCATGAAAATCACTGCATGGAGCCAGAGTGAGCAATACTCTTAAAGGTTTTCCTTTTCAAGTGTAAAATCCATTGATCAGCATCTCAATGCAAATTTTGGTGTAGTTTACCCTTCAATTAAATGGCTGTTACCCAAGCTTTGGCAGCTTTCCATCAAGCCACCCCATCTGCACAGCTGACCTGCTAAGCTAACGCTACATAATGCTACATTTGCTGCTTCAGTTGAAAAGTGCAGAAATTTAGAAAATAGAAGGATTCAATACTTGGTTATAAGGTCTGCCACTGTCTTTATATTGGAAATGTGTAAAAAATTGAAGCACATACAGAAAATGATAAGTAACAGCAGTAGCTTAATGCATCATATTTGGTTCATCATTGCAATTTAACAGAGCAGAAGTGATAATACAGTTGTCAGCTCTGAAACTCTTTCAATAATCTGAGCTTCCTTGAATGCAATGGGCCAGGACAGGTTGAGAAATTCTGCTGTACTATGGTCACTATATCATTATGGTTAATAATAAGCAATGTGTCACATAGATAAGGTAGTTAGGTAAGGTTAAGTTTAATTATTGGCCAAGATTTCATCCTAAAAACAGATGCAACATTAAAAATGCAGACAAGAAATGAAAGACATCCTCTTTCATTTAGATACACTCACACACACACATACACACACACCCAGACATACAGTGTCTATAATAGGAGCAGTAAGTCACTATCTAGGTAGTCCATCTCTGAGCAGGAAGTGAGATGGTTTAACGTCAGTGGGATGGAGAGAGATCAGGACCAAAAGTTGGTCAGATGAAATCAGTTCTTGGCTTCTCTGACAAAAAGCTTGGAGCTTGGAGGGAGAGAGTTTTCTTTGTTTGGTTAAAGCCATTCCTTTTATACAATGGACTGAAGCAGAGTGATATTTGCAAAAAAATACGAACACATTTGTTTATAAGAAATTAAAGATCGTTATGATGTGCAGAACAACATTAAAGGAATGAACAATTAATCTTATTCCAGAGAACAGTGCAGCCTTATAAGGCAGGATTTCAACTGTTTTTCAATAACATAAACATTTTCTTTATTGTGTGATATTCTAATATTTTGTCTTTATTTCAATATATCATTCTTATACTAAGTCCTGCATAAACACTTAAACAAAGATATCTAACAATTTATTTGTAGGGTATAAAACAAATGGAATATAATAATCATTAGTATGTTGGTGTTTAATTGCCTAAAAATAAGTAGTTGTGTTACCATTACACTAGAATGAGCCTTTTATGTTTACTGTGGGAGCATGTC
>JAPZDV010000577.1:0-10647 GCA_029814665.1 Acanthurus lineatus
AATAGTGTGGACCACATGATATTTTCTCTTTGATCCTCACAATTTTGGAATCCAGTCGCGGGCCGGATTGGACGGTTTGGTGGGCCAGATTCGGCCCGCGGGCCGCCAGTTGATGATCACTGTTCTACACAGTACCTACAAAAACACAGATTCCTCCACTCCTTTTGCTCCACATGCAACCACCTCCTCCAACTGGAACTTGGACTTTGTCATAAATTTTTCAAGACATTTTGTAATGAATATAAAGAGCAGGTACAGGTCCAGAGTCAGGTTTATGAACACAACACCTAGGATAAGAAGACAGACCTGTGAATTGATGATTGATGGAATTGACTAATAAGAAGTCTATAAAATGATTAAACAATATGGGCCCTATCTTACCCCGGCACGACGCTGGTATGTCAGTGACGCAGGTGGCATTGCTATCTTACACCCAGTACAAATGTCACTTTTGCCATTTCTGTAAGATAGCAAATCCATCTGCGCCGAATCTGTGTGCCTAGGTGCGGGAAGTCTGAGAATGAAGGCACAATGAAGGCATGGCTCGGTGCATTTGCTATCTACATTTTCTATTGTACCTGGTGCACTGGAGGCAACTGCGCCTTGTGCTTAGACCAGCCAAAACCTGACTAATCTCAATAGACAGGACAGGACCACATGGATTTGCACCAAGTAAGACAGCAATGCCACCTGCACCACCGACACACAGTTCTTTAAGGTTATGAGAGCAGACTGATTGGTTATTGCATTTGTGGCCAAAGAAACACCCATAAAATGAGGTGATTGTGCACAGCTGGTAGGACGTTCCTACTGTGCCTGTGAGGGCAGGGCAGAGCAGGAAACCTCCGCTGCTCCTGGAATAAGACTGAAAGTTGGATTTGTACACTCCCCTGAATCAATTAAAACCTTTGTGCCACACTAGAGTGTAACATAGGGCCCTGAGTGTTGTTTGTTTCCATCTGCAAAAAAGATAAAACTGAAAAAAAGAGACCCCTCTTTCTCTTAAGTGATTTTTATTTTTCCAGTAACACTATGTTTGTGTGTCTTTGTGTCAATAAACTAGATGTACATTTAATCATACAGTAATGATCCTGGCACTGAGTGTAGAAGAGAAGGTGGACATGAGAGATATAATAGATTTATAAAAAGAAATACAACACACACACAAAAACAAAACAGATCTAGCAGCAGATCCATGTGCGGATATTGAGTTTTTCTCTACAAACAACACCGTTAACAAGATGTCTAAAAGAGGGATTTGTTACCAGGACTGCAAATTATACAATTTTACAGTGACAACTGCTTATACACACCACACCCACACACACTTCACAGCCTCTGACAACATGCTTGGGGAACCTTGCATGACCCCTATGGTTATGTTTATAACACATGCATGTTTACACCTGTCTAATTTTTTTATGTATTATTTTTTTTAAAATTAAACAATTTAAAAGTTGTTTAAGGGCAAACATTGTGATGAAGTCTGTCAACCCAAAACAAGTCAGTTTTAGCATACAAGTCATAATTTCACATGCTCAAGATACATTAAGTGTATATTTTAATAGGCACCCCTGTACAGTCTAATACAATACAACAGTTCTTCTGTTGTCCTTTAATGTTCAGTTTTGTTGTTTTAACATTGACATTGTAGTTGGTGATGGTTTTAAACTGGACTGCATCACATTCAGAGGTGTTTGCTTTCTGACCTGTCATGTATGTAACAGGAAGGATGAAACTGTCAAGGTTATAAACAAAAGTGGACCCAAATGCAAACAGGGAGAGAGCAGGGAGTGACATGCAGCAAAGGGTTGGAGCTGGAATCGAGCTCGCAACCACTGCACGGAGGACTGAGCCTTCAGCATATGGGCCATATGCACTACTGAGCGAGCTAAACAGTGGCCCAACTATGTACACTCTTGAAGCAATGACACACAGGTGGGGAAATCAGCACAGGTGAAGCACATCAGAGCAGGGCAGGTAATCACATAAGGAGGGACACTTGACAGGACATGGGCAGACATAACATACAAAACAGGAGTTACCAAAATAAACAAGAAATAACTAAACTCAAAAATACACATCATGATAGAAACACTGAAAAACCCTCAAAGAAATGAAATCCAACCCCTTGAAATCTGACCTCAGTAACTAACAGAAATCTTGATTCACATAATTTTGACACTGTCACTAAAAACTGAACCTCTAAGCTTTACAAAGACAGATGTTATGGCACAGCTGTTGAATTAGACTGTGTTAGAAAGTGCAGGTGTATGTAACATAAAAAGAAATACATCAGATTTTTTGTAAATTACAAACTATATTTTTCAACACGTGACCTCGGGGTTATCAATTTTTACTAGTTATAAAGTTTTTTGAAATAGTATTTGACTAGTTGTTATGTGAGAGAGATGCAGAGAGAGGCCGTATTTTTTATTAAACAGGGTTGAAGCATTTCATCTTAACATATCAAACCTTGCAGGATTACATTTTTTAGTCATGATAATAAAGTAAATACCAATGTGGCCCTTGAAACAAAAGAAGGACAAAATAAGGAGTTGTCATCAAAGGGAAGCTGCTGCCAGGTGGTGGCTAGCAATGGACGCAAGCACAAACAATAGCTTACGGTGCCTCCAAATGGGGACGTGTTTACCCTGTTCACGAGAAATGTCCACATTAACCCTTGTGTGTATTTATGATGTTGTAAGTTGTATTTTTCCAAAAGCTCCAATTAAATAAGCTGATTATGCTGTAATGAAATAACAGACAAAATAAGATGTTCACTTTTTTTAACTCCTGTAATATATTTTCATAGAAATACTTAAGAAGTATGTTGCAAGCATAAGTATCCTCATAACAAAAGTTAATTGCACCCTCTAGCCAATCAGAACTGAGTATTTACCAAGACCATGGTATAATGGTATGCTAATTAATTCAGTTTCTCTTTCCTCTTCTGTGTCCCGTTCTTCAAAAGTGTTGTATTCTTCAAACTGATTAAACAAAATAACAAAATCAGAAATTGCTGATTTTTTCATTTCTGTTGTTTATCAAGCTTACAACTTAGCTTCGCTTGCTGTACTATAGCTTTGAGAAGTTTGTGCTTCCATGTTGCTCTGGTTACAGGTTGGGTGGAGAATAAATTTTGAACAGTGATGAAACTTGAGCCAGACTATGTGTGCATTAAACAGTTTTAATGCACATCTCTTAGGCAATCAGTGGAGAGTATTTACCCAGATCATGGCATAACCACCACTGATGGCTTGCTGTTACACAATCCAAGCCCGAGGTGGGCATGTGTCTGGTGCCACCAAGTAAGTTTTACCCAACATTGTAAACTTTTATCTTTTCATCTTGTTCCAAAAAAAGGCAGGGGGCTTTGCTGCCTTATGTCTTCGCTACACTGAGGAAAAAATTCAGTGTGCTGCTGCAATCATCTGTCTTGTATGACATACACTTTACTGCTGATCGATTCTTCACTCAAAAAGTTTGTATGAATTTCAACTGAACTTTGCAAAACTGCAAGTATTATATTTCTTCATTTAAGAAAAAAAAGTCCTGGAGCTCTGTTCAAGTGTGCTCTGAAAGCACAAACCCTGCGCTATTTGACACAGATGCTCTTTGTTTGGATTTGAGAAAGTTTCTTTGAGAAAACTGCCTTCTGGACATTCTTGACTATTACATTAATTTCATATCATGAATAAAAATTTGAAGTTGTCGAATGATCATATAATGTAAGTTTTTGCAGACATCGATCATTTTGATTGGCTTATTTGAGAGGCGGTGCTTCAAGCACTGAATGTATCCATCTCGCACATGCGCAGGTCAAGTGTTTATACCAACAAAGTCACCTGTGACCCCTGATGACCTTGGTTAGCCTATATCATCCGGTGACATCAGAGGATCTGTTCCTGCAGAATCTTCTCGCAAAGCCACAAGGATTCTGAGTGGCAGAACGCTCTGGGGGTCATCCAGGATTCATAGAACCATAGTTAAAAATGAAACTTTTTTTTCTATTTCATCCTTACTGACCAGAGGCGGTGCTTCAAGTACTGGATGACCCATAACAACAAAGTCACAAGGAGTCCCAATACATACCTCACTAAGAGGAAACAGCAGAGTCGGGCAACAGGACCACACCCAATGGATGGGGAGTGGCAACATTCACCTGATAGAATCTGAAAAAGGTACTAGGTGAGGCCCATGATGCTGCCCCACAGATGTCCTCCAGGGGTACGCCAGGCAGGGCTGCCCATGATGTAGAGACCGCTCTAGTAGAGTGGCACCTCACCCCGGATGGCAGGGGGTGACCACCTCTTTGCTGAAGTGATGGCAAGGAGAAAGGCAGTCTTAGCAGAGACCCACTTCAGCTCTGCCTGAGCCAAGGGTTTAAAGGGAGGCAGACACAAAGCATCAAGCACCAGGTGCAGATCCCATGCTGGGGCACGTTGTGCTCATGGGGGTCCTAACCGCAATGCGCCCTTCAGAAAGAGGGACACCAGTCTGTGGCAACCCACTGTGTCATTATCCACCCAAGGAAGTCGAGAGGAAACGGCTGCCACGTATACCCTCAGAGTAGCAGGGGACCGGCCATTGTCCAAGAGTGACTGGAGGAACTCCAGAATCTTTGGAACTGAACAGTGCACAGGGTCCTCACCCCTGTCTGAACACTATGCAGTAAACAGCTGCCACCTATTTGCATACTACAGCGCTCAGCGGTAGAAGGCGCCCTGGCATTTAGTATGGCATTGCGGACCGCATCTGACACTTGGTGAGCAGCGGGTTGGGCTCTGCAGTGGACAGACCCATAGCTGCAGGCAAAGAGGGTCGGGATGCCAAATTTGGCCCTGTAGCTGAGACAGGAGATCCTTCCTGTTGGGGAGGTGCCATGGTGAGCTGCAGCAGAGCCTGGGCAGCAGTGGAAACCATGTTCTCTGTGGCCAGAAGGGGGCTACCAACAGCAGCCTGTGACCCTGCTGGAGGACCCTTTGTAGTGTTGAAAAAATCAGAGGGATTGGTGGAAACGCATAGAGGAGACCCTCTGGCCAATTGTGGGCGAGAGCATCCTGGCCCAGAGGGCTGCTCTCCTCTGTCAGGGAGAACCAGAGGGGGCAATGGGTCGACTCCTCTGTGGAAAACAGATCTTCCTCTGCTCTGCCAAAGATGTCCCAAATATTGAGCACCACCTCTGGATAAAGCCGCCACTCCCCTGGCAGAGGTTTGCCATGGGAAAGCAAGTCTGCAGCCTGATTTCCAGTCCCTGGGCAAATACATCACTCACAGGTTGGCCAGGCGTGGTGCTGCCCACAACAGGAGGTCTCGGGATGCTTGCAACAGCTGTGCAGACCTGGTGCCCCCCTGGTGGTTCGTCTGAATGTACAAGCACATGCCGCCCTCTCAGGAAGGGAAGAAAACACTGCCATGTACACAGCCCGTAGCTCCAGAACATTGATATGCTTTGAGCGGTCCCGAGCAGGCCCCAGCCCCTGAGCTGTCTGGTTCTGCCACACTGCACCCAACCCTGAGAGGGAGGCATCTGTTGTGATGGCCTCCTGACGGAATGCCATTTAACCCATGGGCATGCCCTGAAGGAGAAACAATCTCTCTCTCCACGGAGCCAGAGCAAGGAGGCAACGGTGTGACATCTTGAGTCTCCTGTGCCGGTGCAACTTGGCATCCAAATGAAAGCTGTTCAGCCACCTCTGAAGGGGACGTAGCAACAGCAGCCCTAAAGGAACCATGGTGGCGGTAGCCATCAGTTTCCTTAGGAGGTGCAAAAACTCCACATAGTGCAACCACCTGCCCTCCCAAAAGAGGGGAAGGAGGCGGAGGATGTTGTCAACCCGCTGCGGTGACGGACAGGCCTTCATGGCAACGGCATCGAGAGTCATCCCGAGGAAGAGTGCGCTCTGTGAGGGAACCAGGCAACTCTTTGCGAAATTCACCCTGAGACCCAGTCGGGCCACATTGGAGAGAAGATGCATGGTGCCCAGGGCCATCCAAAACTGGGATGGGGCACAAATGATCCAATCGTCTAGATATGGCAGGATCTTCATGCCCTGCAACTGCAGGGGCGAGAGGGCTGCAATCACACACCTGGTGAACACCCGTGGGGAAAGGGAGAGGCCGAATGGGAGCACCCTGAACTGGAAATGACGCCCTTGAAAAGCAAACCTCAGAAACTGTCTGTGGTGTGGTACTATGGGGACATGAAAGTAGGCATCCTTTAGGTCTATTGATGTAAACCACTCCCCTCTGGAAACAGTGCCCAGAACCTCTGCAATGCTGAGTATGTGGAACCTCAGGACCTTCAGGAACCTGTTAAGTCCCCTCAAGTCAAGGATAGGGCTGAGTCCACCATCCTTTTTTGTTACAAGAAAGTAAGTCAAGTAGAACCCCCCAGATTGTGACAGGGGATCTACCGGCTCAATTGCACCCTTGTCCAGGAGGACGGACAACTCCTGGTCGAGGGCTTGGGCTTTTGCCGGGTCATGTATGATGGTCATCTTGACCGGGCCAAAGGCTGGGGGCCGGTCAAGGTGGAAAGCACCCAAGGGTTCCTGGTAGAAGTAGCCCAATAGCTGAGCTGGGAAAAACAGTTGACAACCAGCCCCAAGGCCTCAGCGCCGGGTCCCCCGACCACTAGAGGCTCTGGGATTACGGCGGACAGCATGTGAGGCCCGAGTTTGCCAAGAGGGCAGTCACTCAGGGGCCTGAAAGGTCTGTGTTATCTGCTGAGCAGGCTGTGGATGTGGGCGCTGAAACCTGAGGTAGCCACTGGGGTAAGCCTGTGGATGAGAGCGTCACTGGGGGACAGCTGAAGAACCCCTAGGCCTGCTAGGAGGAGGTACACTCCTGTGAAGCCCAGACAGCTGATGTCGAGTCTGTCTGGCTTGGACTGTGTGCTCAAGCATCTCTAGCACTGCAGATCCAAACAGCTCCCCCATTTCCACTGGAACACTGCGGAGGGTTCTCCTGCACACCTCAGTGAGAGGAGATTGTGCCAGCCAAACCTGGCGGCGAGCCTGGATGAGAGTGGACATCAACCGCACCAGCTCTCTAGACATCAGCGCGAACGCCTGCAGAGTAGCGTGAAATTGTGGACGGAAGCATCCAGTGTAGCCTCCTGTAAGGATGCCGATAGCGCTTGCTGGGCTTGCGGTACGTCTAACTGCAGGCTGGCCAGGGCCATACGAATGATGGCCCCCATTGAGCTGTCCTCGGAACCAACAGTAGAGCTGTGGGCTGAAGAGTGGGAGCCTGCCGCGGAGGCACAGGAGGCTACAAACTGTGGAACCACATCCACCTCATATTCAGTGAACTTAGTGGCCGATGTTGCCATGGAGGGCACATCTTCCTTCGGCTCCAAGATGGCTGCCGGAGGAGCAGGAGCACTCAGCTCCCCTGCACCAATCCTAGACTGGAAGGCCAGGAAGAGGGATTTCATTTGATTAATCTCCTCTGTTAATTGGTCCACCTTGGAGGCAAGCCCGAACTCCTTAACCTTCTTCCTGTAAGTGGGGCCTGCAGTCTCAGCAGCTCGACATTTAGATCGGCCAGACTGAGCTGGAGTCAATCACTGGGCTGAGGTCAACTGTTCAGGCGACGGAATGAGGCCCAAAGTTGTTCCACCTCAGCCAGTCTGGCAGCCCTCACTGCCCAAAGCATGAAACTGCAGTTCATGCAGGGATCTTCTGAAAGACCCTTCCTCAGATGCTCGAGACTAAGGCATGAGGGACACATATCATGGCCATCCTCAGGCTGCAGAGAAGCCATACAGGCCGAGCAAGAGGGGTCGCCAAACATGTTAACAACAAGCAAAAACAGAGAAAACAACAGACGCTGGGAGAGGGAGCAAAAACACAGCCTTCACCAACAAGTGTTACAAGAAAAATAGACAAGTTAGCCCCAGCGGAAACGCTGCAACCAACTACAAAGTCACACCTGTGCTGGGAGCGGGAGTGAGAGCACTGCCTTCACCAGCTAAGGATAGGTGCTATGCTACACACAAAACGGGGACAACAGAGTTGGCACCAATAAACACAAACGAAAGTAGGCTGAGCGAAAACGCAGGCAACAACTATCAAACAAAGGTGAACACAGCTCAGTGTTGCAGACACAAAAGAACAAATACGTACCTATGCCATGAGTGGGAGCGCACACACTGTCTTCGCCAACAAAGTACAACGAAAGGCGGATACACCACAGTGCACCGATCAGTCAGTAAGGTAGGGCAAGTGGTCACAATGCTAACCGCTAATGCATGTAATGAAATAATAAGAGTAGCATGAATGCCGGGAGAGGGAGTGAGTACACCGCCATTATCAACAAAAAATGAAAATAAAACCAAAAGCGAGTACAACAGGTTGCACTGATACTCAATTCTGATAGTTACATAAATATTAGCTGTAAAAATGCCAGGAGAGGGAGCAAGTACACTGCCTTTACCAACACAAAATGAAAATACAACCAAAAGCAAGTACAACAGGTTATACCGAACAATTTGTAATAAGAAAACACAAGTAAACTTATCACTACATTTGGTACTTAGCCAACCGAGGATAATGATCTGAGGCAGGAGTGTCCGTGGCAAACTGCAACAAACTTCTCACCATCGTAGTTTGTCGCAGCCTCTGGAGGACGAGCAGCTGCTCCGACAAGAAGTCACAAGGCTACCAGCAACAAACAGCAATAATTGGTCCTTAGCTCTAGTTAGCTTGGTGACATGTATTCTACCTGCGAAGCGAGAAGATGAAAAGGAACAGATCCTCTGATGTCACCGGAAGATATAGGCTAACCGGGGTCATCAGGGGTCACAGGTGACTTTGTTGGTATAAACACTCGACCTGCGTGTGCGCGGGATGGATACATTCAGTGCTTTAAGCACCGCCTCCGGCGATCAGTAAGGATTCATAGAACATAGATTCATAGAAAGTTTTGTAACTTTAGTATTACTCTCATCATCTGCTTACTGTTTGTCATAATGATGGACACTGTATTCACAATGACTGTTGTCCAATTATTGACACAAAACACAGGTAGTCAGGACATTGATATAATGTTTCTTACAGCTTCTGACTCCCCAGCACAGATGGAACAGTGCTGTCCTTCAGTATTGGCTCAACAAAACACCCAGTTTCATTCTTGACTCTGTTTAGGAAACAGTCCTTTGTGCAGTGATGTGAGCAAGCACACAGAGGTATTAGTCTAATGTTGATCTGGAAAAAGGGACCATATCCGCTGCTGTCCAGGTCTCTCTTTTTTTAGGAAAGTCAAACAAAGTTCACTTTCCTTCATATTCAAGGAAGCACTTTCTGGGAGACAAGTTGAATATATCCAGCGTAAATTTGGAGAGCAGTACTGAGCAGAGAGACTGAGCAAAGCAGGGTGGGCAGGGCCAGCAGTGCACTGGAATCACTGATATAGAGAGGTTCTGCACCTACACTGTAACAAACCAACTGTGAAATTCACAGTAATTAACTGGCATCAATTGACAAGTAAGTTATTGTAAAAAAAAATTAGTGATTAACTGGCAACAATTGACAAGTAAGTTATTGTAAAAAAAATTACAGTGTTGTAGCTGTAGAACTGAATACAGTACTTAAAATTTACTGTATGTTTTATTATAGTAGTATTTTTGTAACTGTAAAATATAACAGTAAATTTTATGTATTGTTGTTTATATTACAGTAATATTGTTGTAACTGTAAAATTTAATACAGTAACTATGCACAGTACCTTACTGTATTTTATGAAACAGTACTGTTATTGTAACTGTAAATCAAAACACAATATTAACCGTGTGTTTTTACGGTAGGGTTATTGTAATTGTGAGCCAAAAAGACAGTAAATATTAACTGTATTTTTATTTTACGGTTGTTGTTTTTTTTTTTGCTGTAAACAAAAATACAAAAATTGCTACAGACTGTATTTTCGTTACTGTAATATTGTTTAACTGTAAAATAAAAACAATAATTTTTCAGTTGCTGCATTTGTGATCACATCATTATTGTTTTAACTGTAAATAAAATAATAAGTAATTTCCAAATGTTGTATTTTTGGTTACTAAAATAGTATTTTAACTGTATAATAAAAATTGTAATACTGTTTTTTAAAGTTACAATATTAATATTGTAACTGTTCTTATGATTCATGTTATGATGTAACTTACTGATTAAATTGTGACAACAAAAGATACATTTTCCTAGCTATTTATTTTTTGTGCATAACCACAAAACAATGGATATAAATATCCATACATAACATTAGCAAAAAGTATGATCACCATCAAGCTTTTAGAACATGTTGTAAACCATATTACAATATTACTAGCCATAATATCCATAAAAACAGTGGCAATAACATGTCAACAAAACACTATTTTTGTATAGGACATGTGTGAACATTTGTGTACTCCAAGTACACAAAGACTCCATAAAACAATGGATATAAATATCCAGAGATAACATAAACAAAACATGATCACCATCACGTTTCTAGAACATGTTGTAAACACATACAGTATTACAATATTACTAACCATAATATCCATATTACAACAAAACACTATTTTTGCATAGAACACGCTGTAAACATTTTTGTATTCCACAAGAAAAGGAACTGTGATAAGAAATCATATTACTCCAGTAT
>JAPZDV010000578.1:0-10626 GCA_029814665.1 Acanthurus lineatus
ACCCCGTTGGCGCGGCGTAGGCGCGGCGCAGGGCAGGTGCGCCCCGCCTGCGCCTGGTCTACGAAAATAGAGCCCTTGAGGTTAAGAAAAGGTAAACTTACTGTGGTCTCTGTTGGCTCTCTCCAAAAGTTCACCAACACAAAGCCCCCTGGATGTGTCCTCATTAAGTGTAACTACCTCTGCACAACACATCGTATATGATATTGTAGGAACTGTACTATAGTCAAGTTAAATATATAAGCTTGGCACTGCAACCATTTTTTACTGATATTGCAGGGAATTCAATAATGTTGCTTGTATACACTTAGTTATTACATAGCATGAAAAGTTCTATTATTTTACTGCTCAGCTTTTTACTTATAAACTTGCATAAAGAGGGGTTACAGTTTCTGTCTTACCTCCCTGCACTCGCCCATTGTGACACGGGAAAAGAGAACAAAATGTGATGAAAGACAATTCACAAAGACAGAAAACAAATGAGTTCTGCTTGCTGAAACTCTATAAGCAGAACTAAAAAAGATCTTTGAAATCTATGGCCAAAGTTGCTACAAGAGTCTTGAAATGTCTGGTGCTGTAAATATATTTAATTAGAATAAGGCTACATTAACAGCAGGATGTCTGACGTGTTAAGATAAGAAATAAATAAACAAAATGATAATCTGTCATAATAAACAATGGATGGAATATAATGTACAAAAATTACACCAAAAATGATGAAATCTGTTTCCAAATCTCTGTGTAATCTGATTTTAATTTTGATCAAATACACAATGCTTAAATTGAATACCCCCCCCCCCCTCCCCCCCATCAATTTCTGAAGAAAGTTAGTTCTGTAACTTGTAAAAAACTTGGGTTTCTCTTTTAATATTTACATTTACAAAATCCAATATGGCCTGAAGTCCTATATACTGGATTATTTTACCTCTGCCCAGGAGGAGGACACCAACAGCAGGGACACAACAGACATAGATAAAGCCAACATAGCTGCAATAGATCTGTAATTACCAAAAGGAGAGAGGCGTAAGCAGATGACACGGAAAATAATGTATCGTTCTGCATGCAAATATTAACATAACATGCAGAGTGAGGCTTTGAATTTCATCTAAATCACTTTTACTTAGTATATGAATGTTTCAGTGCATAGTTGTAACAATAGGCGACTTACCTGAGAGGCCGAAAATTAGACAAGTGATTCACTGTCTCCCAGTGAGAGTTTTTATACTGTCCATGTACTCCCAGAACTAATGAACAACACAAAATATCAAAATGTGCAAACAAAACAGCACACCTTTATCATTGTGACTGGAAACTTTTACATTGTTACAACATGTGTGAAACACTGAATCAATCACAGGTGTGTCTGTGTTGTCGGTAGCTGTGTGCATTGGAGTGCTGCCGCTACCTTTTTGTTTCTTTTTACAACTAAAATTGTTGTAAAACTTAAAAAAAAATATTGCTGAGGGACAGCAATACACAAATGGCATTAATTAAAAGCTTATTCCTATACTATAAGAACTCTACTCTTTTGACATAGGGTTTGCATCAAGTTTTTAACGGGGCTGTTGAGATTTACCCCCAGTTGGACCAAGAGCATCAGTGAGGTCTTACATTAATATTGACTGTTTGTCTTCGTTGTTTCCAGTCAGCATTCATCCATTTTTCAACTTAATTCATCACAAACTTCAACACACACATTGAGACACTGACTAAACAGACATCAGGAGCAATTTGGGGTTCAACATCTAGGAACACTGTGACATGTAGATTTGAGGAGTTGGGAATCTGACTACCAACCGTAAATAAAAAGGCAATCGGCTCTACCTCCTGAGATACAGCTGCCTCTATAAATATTAATGCATTTGTTGTGCAACACAATTAACAATAACATAAACAACAATACATTTGTTTATCCTATGACTTCAAAGCAGATGTTTCTCATAATATTTGATGTAAGATAGCATCAGTATGTTAAGCTACTGTTTTCTCCTTAAAATTTAGCTGCTCCCACATCACTGAATATCTGGAATTGTATACTATCTGTATGTTTTATTTATTTGTTCGTTTGTTTGTTTGTTTTAAATTTTTAAGATAAACTGAGTTATAAATAGTGTAACAGACTACATAAGGTTGGAAACAAATCTCTGCTTGAAATAAGTTACAACCCAATATGCAGAGTACCTGGTACACATACAGAAAAAGTGGATTTTGTTATTTTTATCTGCTTATTATCATTTCCTTTGATAAACCATAGCAGGTAGCATGTGTGACTGATGCTGCAACAGCAGTATATAGGTGGACTAGGGTTTAACAGTCACAAAGTGTGGCTGTATTTCAGAGATATCAAAAAGTGAAGTACACTTTGTAAGTTAACTGGCCACAATGCAGGTTGCACCTTAACTCTGACTAAACACATGCACTACAGCATCAACTTATAAAAATGTACAGTGAAGTCTCCAACACAAGTGTGTCAAACTTAGCCAGTTCCAGTATCTTGCAAAAACCTTTAGTAGAGCCACGAAAGACAGCAACATGCAAAACGCTGTTTCCCTTTGCAACAAATGAAAGTATGACCAAAGATAACACTTAGGAGTGCTAATAAGCCATAACAGCCTTTATGGTGTGAGTGATCCACCCACCTCAACTGTTATATCCCCTTTATTTAGGTAAGCAAGGTTTAAAAAACTAGAAGGAAAAAAATAACTTTGATAATGTTAGGTTATTTCTGAAGTAACAGTTGTTGTGTTGAATTCTTATTTGCAGTTAGAAAAAATAAAGGGTAAATGTTTGTCACCAAAACACTAAAATAGTCTCTCCCAAACAAGCAGCAGTTAATTTAATTAAATGCCCTTTATTAATACTTATCTATCAATTGTTCAGATTTTTTTTCATTTCCAGTCTGTGAATCACACATTTTGATTTTATACATGTTTTTATTATATTATTTTATTATATTTATTTATATTTTAGATCCCTTAAATAGTTATAAAAAAAATAAGTTAGTTTTACTATCAAAATATGTTACCCAAAATGATATTGGAAATTAAAAATTAAATAAAAAATTGGAATTGTGAATCTGTATCTAAACTGGACTTTGAATCAGTAAAGTTGTGTGCATGTATAAAACTTGCTTTAGGCAAATATAAGTTTGTACTGGGGAAATATTAGGAATTGTGATAGCACAATTTTTAAAAATGGCTTGTCCCTGAAATTTAACTGTTGTGTTTAAATGCTGACACTCTGAGTTTAAAACATCTGTCATTGTGTGAGAGGAGAAAAAATAAGGCACACCTCTGCACTTATCACTGTGAGACATATAACATGCTGTTTTTAAGATAAACCAACCTACAGCAAGAAGCAACCACTGCAATAAGACAATGCAAATATACTGAAACTAGATGGAGTTTTATCTATTAACAACCATTTATATGCCTGATACTGTGAAACATCAGGGATTAAGCCCCATAAACATTCCTCATTGAAAACATACATGTCTTTCATTGCAGTCAATGGGGGAAAAAAACCTTACTATTTACGATTCAATGTATTTTTTAGATACCGTGTTTAGAAAGACATGGCAGGAACCCATAAACAAACAAGATAATGACAGGATTACACATATTCTTTGTATCCTGTAAAATTTAATGTAATAAATACAAAAGAACATTTACTGATCATTTAAACATTTTGAACTAAATTTATTTGTTTTCTTTCCAAGTGTAAGATGAGCCCATGCATTAGAATAGACCTGGAATAAGAATGTGGTTAGCATTGCTTGGTATTAAGACAAAAAACAACTAGCTTTGCTTTATCCAAAGTATAAAACACACTCGCCTTTCCACAGGTAAATACTTCATTTATCTTATTTGTTCGTCTGTTACTCATTGACTCAACCCTGCATACCCTGCAAGAAACAGCTCCAAAGTGTAATTCCCCTTAAAACCATAACTTGTTTCTATATCCATCTCATTTACAATGATGTTTGATATGTCTGTAAAAGCTGGGCCAACATTTTTAATCAAATTTATAATTTGTCTTTGTGCTCTGCGGGGTTGACTGTGTAACTTCACTGTTATGCATAGTGTGAGATTTTGAGTACTCAACATAGTCTCTTCCTTGAATCCATCCACTAATGTTCTAATGTAACTCTATTTATGCATTTTTTGCGGCAGCTAAAAATATTTAAAACACTCACAAAGGAACTGAAGAAGCTTCTCGGATGAGAAGTGAAACGTCTTCCCAAAAACTCAACTTAAGTCCAGTTGCCTTGTTTTTATGACTCTTTAAGACACTCACAAACTTGCACTTATCTTTTTCACATTTGCATAATGGGTTTTACAAATATGATATCAAAAACTCAAATTTTTACTGGACTTCATGTTAAACCAGTGTCATTTAGAAATGCTTGTCCATTTTTTGGATGTTGTTCTACAGATGCCAAATCTCTAAGTGGTATTCATTTTACATTAATATCAGTATGATAGCTTTTGACTGTATTGTACTCTCAGTTCCACTCTGAACTCCTGTCTGATCTGTATATTAATTGTACATATTGTCCTTTTTTTAAAATTGTTGTGAAGCTCAATTATGCTAGACTAGGCAAAAGACAATATCCACCAGGCTCATGGTATATTTGCCCTGGCTAATGAAAATTGTCTGGGATGTCAGACTAGTAGAACCTCTGAGTATTGATATCAATCAAAAATCAAGCAGTAAGGCCCTCTAGATTCTCACGGATTGCGTCATGCTTGGATTGTTGATTATAGCTGCACATCCGAGTGTGGTCCTCATAGACCCTTACCACACATGCTGTTATTACTGTTAGCTTATTGTTAGTAGTAGTAGTAG
Source organism: Acanthurus lineatus (assembly GCA_029814665.1). Lineage (NCBI taxonomy): Eukaryota > Metazoa > Chordata > Actinopteri > Acanthuriformes > Acanthuridae > Acanthurus > Acanthurus lineatus. The sequence goes on from JAPZDV010000578.1 coordinate 4,846, forward strand.
TAGAAGTAGTAGTAGTAATCGATGTAGCAGAACTAACAGTAGTCATCACTTTTTCTACCATCACTATTCATAGTTACAGTTCTACCATCAGAGTTTCTGTTATTTCACTGTTGTTGTGCATCTCTGTTCAACACTCAAAATTATCTTGTTCGATTCTTTAGTAATACTACTCACAGCTGTAGAAAATTATAATTTAACCCCTGACTGACAAACAAAAGATAAGGATTTATAGCCATCTTTCAAATGACAGTTCTGTATTGTGGCTACTATTATTGCAGGAACAATAGTGATAGCTGCAATGCAGAATTCTTTTTTGTTTCTTTTTCTGCAGTATATGTATATAGCAGAGGGTGTGGTCTGGCTCTCAATAGTGGCAAACAAGACACATCTGGTTCTCATTCCATCTCATCAACCTATTCATAAAACCTTGGGCCCTTCACTTGAGTGCCAGACTGTTTTACTGTGCTCAGTAGTATTATCACTGGCTCTTGTGCTCTTGTTTTGTGTTTCTCCAGTGAATTTGCTTATGTTTCCTTAGGGACTGTTACTGCCAGTTTTTGCAGAGTTTTTCATGACTGTGCTTACCTGTGTTTTCTACATGATAGATCATCCAGAGTGCCATGCTGCCTCTCCATCCTTTAACTCTCCAGTGCTTGAGTGTTCCATGTGCTCAGCCTGTGTTTCTCCTGCTCATCTCTCATCATTCTCTAGACATCCAGCTTTGAGCCAGCCAGCCCTCTGCCATCTCAACCTGCCCCATGTTTAATTGCTGTTTGGATAAATCACCTTTAAAACCTTCTCACATTTCAGTCTAAAAAACAAAAAATAAACAATAACAGTAACTTTACTTTAATAAAACAATTAATATAGTTACATTATGATATGTTAATTGTCCTGTCTGTGCCCCTGACTAAGACTAAGCTATGAACCTTAGTTGGTCCTGAGGTGCTATACAGTGGCTGCCCACTGCCCCCAATTTTTGGATTAAGAGTGGAGAACTGGTTTCTCCATGGGGATCAACAGTATAACCAAACTTTGATTAAAATGATCACATAAAACTTTTGACTCATGAGTTGTTAACTGTCATGATACAGATTTTGAAGGTGTAGTGATTTTGTGCATTTATTATTACGTTTAATACATAATGTGCATAGGAAGGTCAACATGGTCATCTCATTTAATTTCTTTTGCTGGGATTTAGTGTTCATAATCATGCAAAATCTGATTTCATATGTCGACTGTGACTTGTCTTTCATCTGCATTGTTTATTAATGTAAAAATATACTTTTACATGTATACTTAATGTCAATGTGAAGTGTAACAGGTCCAGCAAATATTTTTAAATTCTTTCCAAATATCATAGCTTGTGTCAAATATAGATTTATGGTAAGGGAGCAGTCAGAAGAAAGGAAATAATCACATCTTTCGGCACTTGATCCACTGATGCTCTCATAAATAAGCACAAGCACTCTGAGCTTTTCTCTTAGTCATTGTTCTTGTTTTTGGAAGACTTTGCAAGACTGTGTAAAGCAAACCCTTTTTGCAATTTGCCCACAAATTGGAGAAGTCATATAAACACTAACAAGGCTTTTGCAACTCTGTGTGTCTAATCATTACAGAAAGGTTGTGTAAATGTCCAAGCCTAAATGCAATAACATGACCTTGAACCAAGATACAAGTCCTTTAAATTTGGGTGTTTTGTGCTGTGTTCAGCAGCTGCTTTGAGTCTGGTTGTGTGTCACACTTATACATACTTGACTTGGCATTTTTCTGTAACTATGCACTTTTATTATACATTTTTAGGTATGTTCTAGTTGTCTGACCATCAAATATATAAAACTTGGCAAGTTAATATCTTGTTAAAAGACTACAATTCATTAGGTCATGTGGAAACGTTAGTCACACATCTTACCAATCAGTAGCTGGCTTTTTTCCTGAGGGAAAGTGGTCAACTGCTACATTGGAGGAATCCTCTGTGATCAACTTTAAGGCAAGATAAAGAGCTAAAGCAAGTGTTATTTACACATATTATGGATATAGACTGTTACATTTGGACCCAGAAATGGGCAGAGAGACAAGGGCAAAGGGTAGAAATTATATATATTGATAATAATAAGAGTATGAGAAGTAGAAATGAGGTTGCAGCACATTTATATGAACTTGACTTATATAATGCTTTTATAATCTTTTGATTACTCAATCGTTCTGCAACACAAGTCAGCATTCACCTACTCATGCACACATTCACACACTAATGCTGTGTGGCTACTCTATAATATGTCAAGCTGCTCATCAGAAATCCATACACACATTCACATACCAATGGCACAGTCACCAGGAGCAATTTGGGCTTCCGTGTCTTGCTCAAGAATATTTTGGCATGAAGACTGCAGGAGCTGGGAATTGAACCAGCAATCTTTCAATCAGTGGACGCCCCACACTACCTATAGGGCTACAGTTATCCCTGGACGGATGGATGGACAGATGGCTGGATGGCTGGATGGCTGGATGGATGGATGGATGGATGGATGGATGGATGGGTGAGTATGAAAAAATGTGCCATTCAAAATGCAAGTACAACTTTTGTTTGAGTTCTGTATGGTGTTTATTTTCATAGTAAACTTCAGTATGTCGAAAGCCTTTATGTCTTTCTTCAGGAGGATATCATGAAATGCAAAAAGAGTGGTCCATCCCTGCTTTGGGGACAAACAGCAGAAATAGTGCCTCATCTTACACAAACCACAGTCCATTTTAGGTAATAACTGCCGCTTCCAGTGTAAATGAATTTGTCAATAAGTCTTGTGAGTGAGTAGTAAACCATATTTGGATGTAAATTAGCTGTCGTCCTACCTATATAGGTTAACACACTTCTGTTTTCTCTTGGCATTTTGGTCTGCTACAACCAGTCATGAACCTCCATGCTGCTGTGCTCAGTGTCCTTCTCTGCTCTGTCCACAGCTTTACTATCCAGGTAAGCATAAGTAGGCGCTTTATGTTAATATGAACAGACAAACTTTAAATGTCATTCATCTTCTTTTCACATTTTCAATAATGTGAAATCAATGTTATACATTTTTAACTTCTAAACAACCAAATTCTACTCCAGTAAAATAAAATGTTTAGCTTTGAAATAACATATAATATAATATTTATATTAATGTTGACCTGCTGATTACCATACTGAGAGTTTTTTTTCTTGATTTTGGGAAATTTGCATGGAGACATAAAAAAAATATTTGGTAAATTTAAAAGAGCAAAATGTAATCTTGTCTTTTGCCTTATATTATGTTGGGGGGTTCCTTATATATATATATTTTTAGTTTTTAGATTGATTTCAATTCAAATCCTATCCTAGACTCCAAGTGATTTGCTTGCTCTGCTTTGAGAGATGAACATTAAAATTTCAAATAAGAAATACTTGTTTTTACCACTTCCAGTGTGTCTCCTTGGACATGCACATTCAGTGTTCTAAAACTGAGGCACAATCTCCCCTAGAAGTTATGGCTGACTTAAAATAGAAAGTTATTTTTAATTATTTAATTCACATATGACCACTGTTGGTCCAAGTCCATTCATCTTTATTTATTTAACTTTTTTTATTCTATGTTAGGCTTCTTTTAATAAGAGTGATGAAGATTCAGGTAAGATATGGATATATTTCAGACAGTAACTTCTGTGTATCTTTAATCTTACATTGTTCATTTCATATCATACATGTTCATATCTGCAGGAACCGACTTTGAGAATGACAACCTCAGTGTCTCCACACTGTTGGAGAGGGCCAATATGAATATTGGTATGTTCTTGATCACTGCAACTTTGTAACTGTTACATAACTTTGCAACTCTGTATCTGTTAAAAAAAGAAAATTACTCCTGAGCATAACCATCAGTTTGAAAGACTTTAACCTGCCCTTACTGCATTTCACGTTTTGCAGGAAAGAACTTAGATGAGCCTACAGTGATGTTTGGAGACATAGCAATGCCAGCAGGTCTACAGAATGCTGATCCCTGCACATATCGAGGATGTCTATGGCCTAAAGCCTCTGATGGAAAAGTCTATGTACCTTACAGCATCTCCAACCAGTACAGTAAGGTTCAACAACCAGTCCCTTTTTGAAGGGTTAGGGTTAGGGTTAGGGTTTCTTTTTATTTTATAATAATGTATAGATAATATAAGTTATAAAGTGGTCAAATCACAACTGTATAATATCAACATTGCAATTATCAACATTGAAATATTTTTAGGCTATTTATTATTACCACAATAAATAACAATTAATAGTAGCATTTGCAGCAATAGTTTTATTGGTAGTAGTAGCAATGTAGTAAAATATTAGGCTAAAACCACTGAACAATTATAATAGTTGCACCAGTAATGATACTTGTAGCAGCAAAAGTAGCAATGGCAATAGCAGTAATTGCCTGTTTGTAGTGCATGTGGTAGCAGTATACTAGTAGTAGAATTAGCAATAGTAAATCACAATTATTAATAAAATTAAGGCAGTTGCAATAGCATACCACTGGTAGCAGTAGTTACATTATTGTAAATAGTAATATGATTTAATGTGATGACAGAGTGAACCGGATGAAATCAACGCAATCCTCTGAAACCTTTTTAATTTTTTTAATTTACTGTTGAGCTCAAAGACAGAGAAATACCATCATCCGAGGTCTGCAGTCATTTGCTGACTCCACCTGCATCCGCTTCACCCCAAGGAATGGTCAGAGGGACTTTGTGGACATTCAGTCTCGCGCAGGGTATGGACAATACCTTGTGTCCCAGTACAAGGAAAACTGACTGTTCTTAAAAGTTTTTACTGTGTGTTACTGTTTTTTTCTGCTCTGTTTAAGGTGTTACTCATATGTTGGACGTCAAGGTTTTCGCCAGGTAGTGTCTTTGAGAAACCAGGGCTGTGTTTATCATCAGATCATTCAACATGAGCTGCTCCATGCCCTCGGCTTCAACCATGAACAGACTCGGTCCGACCGGGACCAGCATGTTCGCATCCTGCTAGAGAATGTTTCTCCTGGTAAGTGAAAAAAACAGTTCATTATGCACAATAAAGATGCAATTTCAATAGACCTTTTTTTAAGGATAAACATGAAAATTGGGTATTACAATAAATGCGACCAACCTTTCTTACTTTTAAGGACATAAGTGAAAACTGTAAAGTTCAAATAATTAAAAACATGTTTTAATTTTATTATATCATTTTAACAGGTATGTGCTTATCAAGATTTCAAGAATGAGCAACCATAAGTAGTGATTAATTAGTTTCACTTACTGCACTTTTCAGTCATGTAGACTGGCAAAGTTGAATAAAACACAGAAAATATTTGATGTCTCTGCAGGACAGGAGCACAATTTTGACAGGATTGATACAAGAAACCTTGGCACTCCCTATGACTACAACTCTGTCATGCATTATGGAAGGTAATATTCAATTCACTCAATCAAGTCAAAAATCAAAATCTAATCAAATGTTATTTATATAGCACCAAATCACAACCAAAGCTGTCTCAAGACACTTTACATATAGAGTAGGTCTAGACTCTATAATTCAGTTAAGACCCAGCAATTGAGAGCAATTCCCACAAACAAGTGCTTGGTGACAGTGGTGAGAAAAAACTTCTTTTTGACAGGCAGAAACAGATCTGGGCTTAGAGGTGGGCGGCCTTCTGACGGGACCAGTTGGGCTAAGAGGAAGAGAGAGAGAGAGAGAGAGAGAGAGAGAGAGAGAGAGAGAGAGAGCGAGAGACAGAGAGAGAAAGAGAGAGA
>JAPZDV010000579.1:0-10626 GCA_029814665.1 Acanthurus lineatus
CTCTTGGTGCATGCTACCTTTCCAGTCTTGTTCTTTGACTCCCTATAGGCAGACCGGGAAAAATTGCCGCAACACAGGAAATACTTTTTTTGCTATTTCATCCTTCTAACATCTACAAAAATTGCTTACTGTGTGTTAAGTCTAAACACACTTTCAGTCACAGTGGTATTGTAAGTGCTTGTAATAGCAATACACATTCAAAAAAACACTCAAAAACTGACTTATTTAAATGCCATTTATTCTTAGCCGGTGAACTGCTGTTAGCCACATGTGAACCTACAACCAGGGACTGCCTGGTTTTGTTTAAACTGAGCTGAACCCCTGCAGTCATTCTGTGAGGGCTGGATTTAGGCCGTATCAGCTTTGCTCCAGCTATTAATGGTTAGTGAATATCTGTCAAAAGTAGGTAGTAACTCAGCAGCAACCTTCAGGTTAGCAAAATGAAGCTAACATGGAAATATGATTTCATAAAAGGGGGTTTTAGTCTGTGCTGAGTACAAAAATACTATAATAATTAAATTAAACTACTGACTTTTGACTTTTTGCACCGTAAATCCTTTACAAATATGATTAATTTTTAATTAATTAAATCCCCAACCTGAAGCTCAAAGTGTACTGATGTGATACTCTTCACATCAGTACACTTCACATACTCTTAAACAACAAATTTGTGGGCAACATTGTTTTTTCTGATTTCGGCACTGATATCTCCACAGATGTTAATGCATTTTAAGCAGTAAAAGTGCATTAAAATGTTCCATCTCCCTTTACTCCATGATTACAGTTCCTTTTTTAATATTAGTTCCTATTAAGAGACAAAAGTCCGCGGGGACATAAGAATGATCCCTCGTCAGGGACCTAAAGGTATGGAAGCTTTTTCTTTAAAAGAGGATTGCGCCACCTTTCTGCACGGTTCTGAAAAACAATTCAGCCTTCCTCCCCAACCCACTGACTTACAATTTAAAATGCAGTTTAAAGTTTGTTATTATATAACTTTTTTCTCAATTACCCATTTTTTTCCCAGTTTTTTCTTGATGCATAATTCTGCACCTTGCTAAGTAATGTTAACATCCCTTTGGCTATTCTCTTCCGTTTCAAGCACAAAAGTACTGCTCTTATCCCTTTCTCTGTGTTTCTCAATTGCCCTTTTCTTAAGCCTCTTCTTCATTCGTCCACCTCTGTGTCCTCTTTTCTTCCTTCCTCCCATCCTAATCTGTGCCTACGGTTCTGTATGTGCCAGTGTCACCCCACGCCAGCCATCATAGAGTGCCCAGAGGAAGTACATGCTCCCACACCTCCCACTATGGTTCAAAATGGTGACAAAGCACCCTCGGCGAAACCACACATATATAGTGTGCCAGTGCGAGAAAGGTTTTTTTTTTTTTTCTTTCTCTCAAAGGATGTCTGTGATGTCTGTTGCTGGGCAACAACTCTTTTGTAACAAGCTGCTTCGAGGTGATAAATCATCTTGCCAGTTTTCTCTTGTGCTTCTGAAGAGAGTGTTTATCAACAGACAGTGGAACACTGGATACTAAAAAACTAGCAATATATAACTCATTAACTGAGATGGAGTTGGAACAAAAAATCAATAACAATTATAATGTTCAATTGTACAGTCTTGACTTAATCATAGAAAAGTAAGTCATTGAAATAGTAAGTAGTCATTTTAATAGTAGTGACACTGACATGCTTTTAGATGCGCTTTTGCAACACATAGAAACCTTTTCTTGTCATCTGTTTGCTGCAATTTAAAAGCACTCCTGTACTTGCCTCAGTTTTTCAGCAATATATTTAAGGACAGCCTCTTTGATTTACACATGAAGGTTGACTTTTCGTTGTCTTTGGATGTACTACACAGCCTGTTGTGTAAGTCCTCTGTGCTTTGTCCAGTTTAAACTGAGTTTGGAATCAGGGACTTTGAATTTATGAGACAGAGTGATAAAAAAGGGGTCTGGAAATGAAAAGGAATGGAGAAAAAGCAAATAAAAATATCCAACTAACATGGGATTAGGAGTATCTCTCTGTGTTAATAAGGTCCAGCATTCCTGCAAGTGACATTTCACACCCTGCCATCAGTTCCAGGATATTCTGCTGATGGACAGTTGGTGGCAATAATAAGCCAATAAATGTGGCAGTGAATCTGAAATACAAGCAAGCAAGCAAACTGTGCTGTGCTGAGCTTGGTGCTTCCTGATTAGGAGTGACGACTCAGGATTTCTGCAAAACCATAAATAGTCTAATTTAGTCATTTGAGTTAAATGCCTTAATTTTTTTACAATGTGCTTCTGATTTTGACAAGACTTAAATACTGATTGCATTTTAAAGTAAACATCAATTTTATGGAGTTCAATTAACTTCAGTTCTCTTTTAAATTTTCTTTGGGAAAAATTTTAGTTTTTAATTCTACTGTTCTACTTCTAAAAGTGTGATATAAAATACTACTTCTATAAGTTCAGACTAAATAATGTGTTCATATACCAGCATACATAACATTTTTGACTCAGTATGCCTACATATAACAACAGCATAATTTGATAAAATACCAGATTTTCATATATTAAACACATTAGTATGTTTTAATGTTACATAAATATTAATATCTTAATCGAGTTACAGTGCTTATGTAGACACACCTGAAATTCTAGCATAAAATATGCAATATTTTCTCATATGTTATAAGTATTTATGACCAAAAAAGCAAGTATTTGCCCCCCATTTCAAAGGGCAATGGATGTAACAGTATAGCAGAGAAAGGTGAAATGTGGATTAAATTGCAAGGTACCTGTTAAACTCATATGAACTACAAAAACTGTTCAGACAGGTTTTACTACTGACATGACAGCACTGATATTGGTCTTAAAAAGTGTTAAATTTAGCTTGCTGAAACTTGCAGTAACCCTGTAAGGTTGGAGCCTTTCTAACAAGTTGAAATACTCTACTTGTCTACATTGCGGAGAGACTTGAAACTCAGAGACAAACATGAACTTCCTTTTTATTCTCTGCTGCTGTCTAGACATTTATTCATGAAGTGAATGAATGAATCTCAACCCCACTTCAGGTTCACCTGCTTGAGCACAACTCAATAAAACTGCACTTGTACTTCTTTATTGAAGCACAATTATTGCATGTGTAAACCAAAAAGAAAAGAATACTAATAGACCCTTTATTGGAAAGGAAACAGGATGCTGAAAATCACATAAAAAGCTATCTTCATATGTATGCATACTGCAAGTAGTTTTACAACTTACTTGTAGTGATAGTGAAGTTTTGAAAAGGTGATCAAAAACTATGCTAAAAGGACAACTTTATAAAATAAGCCACTTATCATAACAAGCAAAAAGGTTGTTGTTGCTGCCTTTTGAAATTGTACCAAGACCATTTCATTTTCCTCCTTTTCAACAGCATTTTTCAAAGTGACTCATTACTGTATTCATTCATTATTTTCTTCTAGGTTTGTGAAGCTGACGACTCCCACACATTCATACCTGTGTTTTAAATTCCACATAAATTGAGTGAAGACAGTTTATTGGCAGATAGGAATCGAACAAACATCTTTTTTCTTGAGCTGCTGTTGTTGTTGAGTACACGTTTCATGTAATAATGGCAGTTATTTTCAAATGGACACACAGCAGTGTCCTGCAGCAGGATGAATAATGCCTTAAACACGGTGCTGGATTGACATTCCACTATTATGTATTCTACTGTTGCCCGATGGCAGTTTTTCTGGATGACCTGCGTAAAAGTTGATCATTAAAAAGGTTAACTAGATGGTCACATGGTCAGATTTGCTGCCCAGTGGCACTTAGATTAGCTTCTGCTAATTAAAATAAAACCAGACCAAGAATGAAATGAATGCTACTTCAATTATTGTAAGAAGGCAAAAAAAGAGAAGTGGGGTCTGTACTATTCAGCATTCAAGTTTGCATATTTCTGAAAACATTGTAACCCCAAGAGAATCTGAGTACAGTTTATCATTTTAAAGATAGTAAAAGTAACATCTTGACTGCCCCACAGCAGGGTTCATGGGATTTTTCATAGACTAACAATTACTTTTCCTCATGTTGATGTCTTTATGTTCTTATCTATTCTTTGTCTGGAAAGAAAAGCTTCTTCGGCATTAAAGAAAAAAAATAAAAATATTTTAAAAAGCAATTCCAGGCAAAATAAACTTGTTTTTAAGTCTACGTTTCCTGACTAGATTGATGCATAATGCTCAATAAAGTGAATATTTACAATGAGCTGTGAGCATTCCACACCCATTCCAGCTGTGCCTGCATGGTGCAAATGATTTTTTAACGCAACTCTGCGGTAAAGATGTTAACTTTTTTTTTCCTTAATGATGTTATGCAGGTGTGCTTGGTTGCACAACAACAGTAAATGCCTTTTTTCTGCAGCTTTTTTTATCCAGTAACTCGCTCGCTGTGATTGTTACATATTTTACCTTCCTGACTGAGCTCTTACCAGCCTCTTCCTGGCTTCTGTGGTAAAAGTCCCATTCATTTTTTGCAATAGGTGGTGTTACGTGACTCACAGTTGGTGCTCTTCCACTGCTTTTATGGACATTAAACTTTCCCAGTTCAATCATCAGTACAAAAGATTGACAACTGGGTTAGAAAATATTAGATTCCCTGATTTTAAGTCAAAGGTACAAACTTGTGTACATATGTTTGGCCAGTAGTGGCCTAAAGGTTAGAGAAGCAGACTTGTAATTCACTGTAGTCTGCTGGTGCAGGAATATATAGGATATTGTAAAACTGGATGAGGAAAGTGATCTACTGGGCAGCTTCTATAAGTTATTGTATAATGCAAGCAGGGTCAGGGCATTCAGAGAGCTGGGCTGCCAGTAATACTTTACTAAATGAATCAGTATTTAACAAATAAGCCAAAACTTTGACTCTAAAGGTGCGTATGCACAGGAAACAACCATAGCTTATAATTCCGTTACATGTGCTGCCAAAGTCAAGTAGAGGCTACGGTGTTAAGAAACTATGATTACAATGTACATTTCAGCTTAATTTCCCATTAAATTTTGGATCATTATTAATAGTAACTTTAATTTTAAGTATTTAAACTTGTGGTCAGAGCTCAACCTAATTAGATTGTTACATTATTCAAAGAGTTCCATGTTTACATATTAAGTTGTCTTGAGGTTGTGGTTTATGGAAAAGGAAGAGCAAAAGACTTTTGAGACAGTCACTGCCAACAGCACCCTCTGACATCAGGTGTAAGAGCTATTAGTCCTGGCTAACATCCAGTCCCAGGAAAATGATTGATAAAATGAGACTCATGCTAATCTTGAAGAGTGCTGTCTCTTACGTCACCACACTGAATTTAGTTGTTGCAGTCGGTGTGTTTTGAGCTAACAGAGGCAAGAACAGACACTGTGCTTAGGATCAGTGACGCTTGGTGCTCAAATGTGCCAGAGGTGGCGGATAGTGTTGATTGTCAGATGTGGAACTTTTAATTTGAAGAAGGCGACCGTATTGTTATAGTCTTGTTGCTGCTGTTAATGTTCCACCAAATGCAAAATCAGAAATGTACAGAACTGAGTGCACAGGTTTGTGTGTATGTATCTAAGTTCATATTCATATGTGCTTTTTTGGTCCTATTTCATAGTATTGTACAAAGGACTACAAACTCTCCTTTTATTGTGCAAGAAATGAATAAATTACCTTGGAACAAGTACTTTTTGAAGTAAATGAGGCAGCTTATTTCCACTTCGCAGTTCTACATCACCAACTACAAGGCCTTGCTAATTCAGATTACACATACAATACATTTTTTTTAGCATCTGTATATTCAAGGCCTCCCAGTTGTGGTTCTGATAGAACATTTTAATGTGAAGTAGCAGCATTAAATTAGCTTTGCATTGACAGTAAAATAACCTAAAAAATGCAACATGGCTGTAATAAAGCTATGGGTCAATAGAGAGGATTATATCACTGACAAACTACAAACATTTTTTTTTGTTACAGGAGGAGATTTACTGTTTGGTAGCCATTTGTCCTGCTTTTAAGGAGGACCACAACAGCAAACCTCAGCATGCTTTTCCTATTTAGCTAAGTCACACTGGAAACTTGTGTAATTTTGACTCTGACAAAGCACAAATCAGTCCACTGGAAAAACCTAATCACTGATTCCATCCCCAATAAGTGACGGACTGACTAATTCACCTACATACTAATTAGCCTACAGCTTCATTGTTGTTCTGCTTGTTTGTTGCTCTAATTGACTTACTTCTACACTGGCGTGCCAATTAGCTGATTGACAGCTGTGTCTTTTTATAGCTCTAACAAGGATTCATAGACAGTTAGCCAGACGTGCAGAGGATACAGAGTGTGTATTTTTATCTGGTAAGTACACAGCAGCGATGCTCTCCACTCATTATGCCAGATAATAAACCTTTGGAAGAATCTCCAGGGGATTGAACAAGTCCATTAACTCTGTCTGTTAATTGGGGCTTCTGCTATTCACAGAAAGCGTAATGAGATTGGAGGATTAAGATGTGCACAAATAGAAATATTAAATGTAAAAATGTTATCCCTCTGTGTACATGCACAGGAAACATTAAGGGCTTAACAAAGAATATAACAATACTCATATTTAGAACTGTGATCTGTGTTAATAAAACATGAATTTACCTACATATCAAAATCATTAGTAAAGGTTAATTCATCAGTTCCTTGAAAGAGGCCAACAGAGGTTTAGAGCTCCAGTTGGTCCCTGGTGCTGAGCTGTCACAGCCCACTGCTCCTGGTATGTTGGTTAAATGAAAAGGAGCAGTTCCACTATATTGCTCAGAGTCACATACATTGTCACGTACATACACATTTCACATACATTGTATGTGACAATAAAGAATTATTCTTCTTAAAAGACTAAAAAATATTGAGGAAAATGAAATCCACATATCAATTTTGTAGTCTTGAGGTAGTATGTTTACTATATACATTACCTCATAAACTACTATTTACACCTGAGAAACATGACCCATTTACCCTCCATATCTGCTGCCTTTTTTTGAAGAATGCTGAAAAGCTGTTGAGATATTTTGAGCCGCGGCTGATGTTTGTAATAAATGCTACTTTCTAGAGTACAGTACAGCACTAATGGAAAAGGTTTATCCATTTGCATACTGTGGGAGGCTTTTTTTTTAAATCATGTTGCAGAGAAAAGCAGCTACAGACACTCTAATTTATCTGCTCTTCATCCTCTGTTACCCTGAGGGAACAATTAAAGCTGCATGTATAATAAAGTGACATATTTCTGCAAGGGACTGCACACTTGTTCATAGATTTCTTAAGGGTTCAATTCTGGTTCTTGGTGCGCTAGAGAAAGCTTGATTTGAGCTTCTGAAGTTAGCCAACCATCCTACTAGTATTAAGGAATCTTCCTCAGGGGCAGTCTTTGCTCAAGCCTGACATTTTAATGTAAGGTTCCCTTTTTAATATTTAAAAAAAAAAGGAATATGTAATATATGGTGTAAAAATATAGGAAAGAACCAAAAGTAATACGTCAAATCCTGTATTGAAAAAAACATTCTGAGTTTGTGTCTCAAGTTTGTCTCTATCAAAAAAGGGCATCTAAGACAACTGTTTTTGTCAGACCGTAATAAAAGAAATACACGTGCACTGTGACAGAGATGACAGTATGTTCTTTTCTAAACTGCTGCGTCAGAGAGAGGAGAAAGGTCGAGATTTACGCACGCAGCATTTTGATAATGTATTACTTTAAAATGTCAAAAGTGATGTGGTGCATGTATGTGTCTGTGTGAGTACTTGACAACCCAATACATCTTAACTGTTGAGGCCTGAAATACTGCCAGAAGTTTTTTGATGGGTTTGTCTCACTGTTGCCTGTGGAACCGGATAACATTTTTACACATCTTTTCATCACTGTAATGGAAATATGGATAGGACATACAAGTGTAAAGATAAAGTAGAGGTAGTGCTTTTTCTAAAGGTGAACTGGCGACAGAAGCACAAGAGCAGAGGATGGGACAGTTGTACTTATAACAAATTCCACAAAAAGACAGTCAATTCACAGCACCAGCCAAGGGAGAAATGAACCTGTAACTGCTCTGCGTAACATATTGCGTCTGGGTGCTCCAGTGCTAGTTGCATGTATAAAAATAAGAAGAACATGCATACACTTGGAGAAATGTTTGTCTTTTTCACTGCGAAAGTCCAGTTAACAAACACCATCACTAGTGGGTTCACAACTCGTGTACACTCTGCATTTTAAACACACACAGAAACATTAAAAAACCACTCACTTCTACTATTAACTTAAATCCTTTCTCTGCCACTGAAATTGCAACAAGAAAACTTTAAAAGGAATTACTTGTGGCAATCAAATTGGTTTAATTGATGTCACACCCGAAATGCACCTATGATGAATTAAGTGCCTAAATATGACTCCTTTGCACTGTGAGCCTTACTTTGTGCCCCAGTTATGTTGTATAGTAATATGGAAACATGGTAGTTCACACAGTGCTACTTATTTAAATCTATCTGATTTGCATAGGGTAGACATAATATTCACGAATGCTGTTTTAATCATGTTCTGTTTAGTTACATTTACTGACTTCCTTCCTCAGTCTCTAATGCATCATCAGGTGTTTCCAGTGTTTCCAAAATGTATATTAACTATAGAGATCAACAAAGACCTTACACCAAGGACAGGCTACAATATAAAAGGAACCATTATCTTGACTAAAATTTCTGAGATTAAAAATTCTATGAAACATCAAAAAGTCTGAAAATATATACCATACTGTCGGTTTAGTCATTTCAAGAAATTTTAATGCTGCAATGTTATATTTTACCTTTAAGGCTAAAGTGTGGTGGTATCAACAGTCTTGCTCCTCATGTTTTATGCTTTTTTATACTATACTGTGAAGCAGTTCATAATAAAAAAGAGCCTTTCATGAATTCTTTCCTCTTGGACCTAGACATGCTTCTCTTCTCCCTCATCCTGCTTTCTTTCTTAATAAGACCTTCCATGTCATTTTTGAAAGGAACAAAGAAGACAGTTGTATACCTTTTACAAGAGTGAACGTTTCATTTCTTGCTATTTGATATTGTTATCTCTGTTGTGTTGATATGTGAAGGCAATGTGGCCATGAATTATTCAGAAAAAATATGTTTCCGTTTTCCATAAAAGAGAACAGAAGTCTTTTTTTTTCTTTTTGCTCATTTCTTTAAAAAAACAATTCTATTATTTCTAGCCATGAAGTGTGCTACATCAGCACTGACTTGTCATCAGTCGTAACAGTGCATCCAGTGGTCAGTTAGTCACCCCCTACCTGCAACTCCATCCCCCAGACCCCATTTCCCATCTCCTTTCCAATCCAAATCCCAGCAGTATGCTTTGCGCCTTAACAGACGACCCAGCGGTCAGTCTGACGTGGTAGACAACACAACGCATCACATGACACTTCCTGCTTCCTTTGACAAAAGGAGAACACCATAAGACTCACAGCAACGACCTCCTAACCCAGTTTTCTCTCATCAACCTTAAACCTAGTTTTGATTTGGGAACCATTGTTGCATGACACATCGCAATCAGGATGCAACCTGCAGGTGTTCTAATGCACACAAAAACCCCCCCAGCAAAACAGCATCCATCCAAAGGGCCTGTGTGTGTTCCATCATTATTTGCAATGTTGGGATTTCTTTCAGCACTGTAAATATTAAAATTTTGACCTCTGTGGCCTAGTGATGGCAGAGGGTCTCTGACACTATTTACAAAGCTATCATATGCTAAATGAACAGGCTCACATAGACAATTACCAGTAATAGTAGTCTTTATATATATCCCAGATTCATTAAACAGAGCTTTCAATAACTGCTTCAGTACATTTCATTTTAGAATTAAGTCATAAAATTTTATCAAGAATGCAGTGTATGCAGTTTCAGAAAATCTTTTGAGCAAATAAGTCCAATCCATGAGGTCTCAGTTATTTAGAACAACCACAGTATGTAATTAAAGAGATGATTTTTTTTGCATAAATGATAATGTATTCTTAAGTTATTGTTGTTTTAAGTAAATAGTTTTGCCTTTTTAATTAAGTTCTTTAATCCTTAAAATATACTGTAACACAACGACTCTAATAAAAACACAAATATTTTAAGGTGGTATGGGTCAGTGTATCTCCTGTGCAACTGGCTTAACTCTCACTGCCATCTTTTCCTGACTGGAGCCAAAAAATCCAAATTTAGTCAAAGAAGAGGAAGCCTATGTAGAGCTAGAGACTTGCTGCTGGAGGAAGTAGTGTTATGGTAGTGCTGTGCGCCGCAGTGCTGCTGAGGCAAAGGCTTTGAAATCTGCGTTTTGTAGTGGGAGGACAAGCCTGCCTTTGGCCCTCTGCGCTCTGAGAAAAACTGTGGCCTTTTTTCAGAAAACTTACAGACTCTTACATAAATCTTGAGCATAAAGGTAGCATTTTATTTTTATATATATATATGTATATATATATATATATATATATATATATATACACACGTGTGTGTGTGTGTATCTGTATATATGTGTATGTATATATGTGTGTGTGTGTGTGTGTGTGTGTGTTATATATATATATACAGTGCTTAACAAATTTATTAGACCACCACCCAAAGTAAG
>JAPZDV010000580.1:0-10618 GCA_029814665.1 Acanthurus lineatus
GCGTTCATTTGATTGGTGAAGATTACACTCGGCTGTGTTAAACCTGTGTTAAACCCACTCACGCCTTCTCTCCTCCCTCTTTGCCAATTGCGCCGGTGGGAGGGACGGAGGCGTGGGTGTGCCGCGCTGGGCCAGACTGCGCCGTTCATGAAAATTGCAAAATGCGCTGGCCACACCCTGCGCTGCGCCTGTGCCTGGTCTATGAAAATAGAGCCCTCAGTAACAAAATTTTAGAGAGCTATGGCATAACCACTTACAAGCACATGTTTATTTTACCTTACGATGCCACTGTGATGTACATGTTTTTTGATAACTGCACAAACAGGAAAAGAGAGCAAACCCCGACTCTGCATTTTCTCATGAACTATGGAGGGGGCTCAACTTCCGGATCCACATAACATCCCAAACATAAAATATTTTCAGAATAAGATCCTCCAACCATACTTTCACTTTCCCACAGTTATTTTAAAAATTTTATGTCAGTCATCCTTTCTGTTGATAAATACCTTATTAGTTATCTTCAAAACAGATTATTCAAACAACAGTCCTTACATTTTTAAGCCATATCACACTCAGATAGTCTTGTTTATCATGTTGTCTTCTTTTTCTTACTTTATAGTTAAGCAGAAATGTATTTTCACAGTTTATTTGCAATTTTATCTCCTATATTACTTATTTATTTTGCATTTACTAGAATCTGATAACTGGGGGTTACACTATTCCAAACGGCGTCCATGTACATACTCGTTCTGGTCATGTCTTCCTAGTTGGGGTAAAATTATCCATACTGCCCATGTCTTCCCCATGTATCAACTTGACACATTTCCGTCTTTGCAACAAGCAGTAGTTTTTTGGCAAGCAGAAAAGATTTTGCGGAAAAAAAGGACATAAACAGACACTTGAGTCATGGAGGTGAGACTTCTGAAGGAAAGCAGTTGTCCCAATTTCTTTTTTATTGCTCTGGTGACCACAAATTTCACACCACAGCAATAAAATGTATATGAGTATGTTTGGTATCACCTCTCACTCAAAATGTATTTGCTTTGGCTGTAGGACTTGGTCTGGGACTCAGAGCCAGTGGTTTGAGAGCATTTCCTGACTTTTCCATCTGTCTCCATCCCATACAAAGTGCTTGCATGTGTAAATCTATGCACTGCCAGGTGCCACACATGAATTAATCACCATAGCAACCACTCACTCACTTACTAGTCAGACATGGACAAAGCATAGTTTGACTGGCTTAACTGAATGCCTTACTACCAAGACTTTCAAAGGGTTATCCCACTTAATAAATATTACTAATACCTTGTAGTTTTAAAGGTTTATTCCATTCAAATACTACTTTCTGTTTCCTTTTTCATTTCAGCTATCTTCTCCTGTCTCTCACTCTGTCTCTCACATTCCCGCACATATGTATACAAAAACATACACACACCTGCTCACAAATACGCACTCACAAACAATACATACACAATCAAGCAGATACACAGACGCACATGTGGCAGTGCATGCCCACCGACAAACAAAGAAAGGTGGAGATGTACTACTATGTAAGTCCTTTATATTAAGAAAGTGGCTTTTAAGTCTAAAATCCATTTTTATCCTACTCTCTTACTGGCACGCACACAGAGACCCTGTTCCAACCTGGTCTTCTAGTATGTCCTGAGTGATCTGAACACAAGTGGAAAGCATTAAGTACAGGTGGTAATGCACACAAGATGCATTGAGGACGCATTTGAGATCGGATCACTCAAACCACATCCGGAGGTGGCCACTTTCTTTAAGCAGTGGGAACAGCAGTCCCTACTGGGCCACACTAAAGGACTGCCCACTCAAGTGACATCTTCTGTGTAATTGTAAGTAGTACTTGCGGCAGCCATAACAATCGATAACAAAACCATGAAAGCTGGCTTTCATGAGAATATCAAAGAGTCCATGGAGATATACAACAAATACCTCAAACACCTTTGTCAACTGTGTTGCTTTGATTTGCCCACTATGTTCTTCTTCTGCTTGTAATATTCTCCAGACAAGAAGAGAATTAGTCTTCTTTGCTTTTCTAGTAAGTCAGGCACTGTACAGTTCATTGCTGCCCTCTGCAGGTAAAAAACAACATCACAGTTGATCTTTACAAGTGGAAACAGTGTCTATTTATTTGCATACAGAGCGGGGGAGTGAAATCCGATCACAAGTGATCACCAGGGACGCATTTGAAGATGCATGTTGATACCAGGTGGGAACACATGGGATAAGTGCCATCCACTTGTCATTGGATCACTCAGGACAGATTTGAAAACCAGGTGGGAACAGGTTAATACAGCTCATGAATGGCTTATGAATCCCAGTGACATGAGTTGCTATGCTGCTGTTACTACTGACATGATAGTGGCAATATGATGGGATTTGTACTTGCCAAGCATCAGGCACACTCAAAATTTCTTGAGAAATTTTCAAGTGTAACATTACAAATGCATGGTTTTGAATTGGTTACACTGCTGCCCTGCAAATACAAACCCAACCAAAAAATAGTTGCGAAACTATGTAAAATGTAATTTTTTTTTTTTTTTTGGTCATTCTGAATAGGATACCTGCAACACATTCCATAAAAACTGCGCTGTTTCCTATGAAGTTCACAAATTGGAGAGCTTCAGCCCATTCTTGTTTGTGACTGACTGAGCCTTTTAGGATGCTTCTTTTATAACAAATCATTACACTGTCACCTGTTTGCAATCAACCCATCAAATGTTCCAGGTGTTTTTTGAGCATTCTTCAACTTTCCTGGTCTTTTGTTGCCCCCGTCCCAACTTTTTTGGAATGTGTTGCAGGCATCAAATTCAGAATAAGTGTATATTTATAAATAAACAGATAAATAAATAAATAAATATCATATAAAAGTTAAATATTTTGTCTTTGTACTGTATTCAGTCGAATATGAACTGAAAAGGAATTGCAAATCATTGTATTCTTTCATATCTGCCTATTACATGGCATACCGACATTGTTTGAGTTGGGTTTTGTAGTTATTAAAATCTGTCTCACAGTTAAGGGGACAACAAGAGTGCACATACCTGCAGATATTCTTTATAACAGATTACAGGTAACACTAAGCAGTAGCATTACTGGTTTGCTCATTGTCTAGTGGTTGGCAGCTTTAAGGGGTGCCGAAAGTCATCTAATCCAAGTTATGTCTTCCGCTTTCCTAACATATAGGCAAGTGTATGTTGCTTATGAGGGGAGGCCTAACAGCCCTGGGTTTACAACAGCATTGTTGCACACAGAGACCTTTAGATGGTGCCAAAGAGCACCAAAACGATTTCAACATAATGTTGTTTCAAATTCCGTATCCGTAGTGAGTTTGCTGTCTGATGGTGTTTATGTCTTTGAAGAGACAGCATCAGCGATGTTTTTTCGACAAAGTTTTCTTTTCTTTTTTTTTCCTTTTTTCTTTTTTGTTTACCTGTCCTGTTCAGCAGCATGCAGTATAATAGGTCTGGGTATGGTGTGGTGCCAGAACAGATTTACTCCTCAAAGGAGGAGTCTGATACACTCTTCCTGTTGCATAATTTATTGCAATTTATTGGCCAGGCCACCGAACAGTACAAGGTTCAAGAGTGGATAGAAAGATAGAAGAGAGAGAGGCTGGGAAAAACAAAGGGAAGGGAGAGCACAGAATACATCGACGACAACAACAACAACAACAACAACAACGATAATGCTGAAAATAATAACAACAACAAAGACAACAGCATCAACAACAACCGCAATAACAGCATACTTTACAACAAAGTTGGCACTGGCGTTGAGATCTATATCCAAAATAGAAGCATTTACATTAGCAATGGCTGGAATTTAAATAAAAAACACTATCCTAAAATAACCTAAAATAACATTTGCAACATTATCAGTTGCAAATGCTTTGCATGTGGGTGATCGTGCAATGTGTTTCTGTGGCAAATTTAACCTTATATACTATATAGTTGCAATGAACATCATTCAAAGGGAACAGTTCTGAGCATAAGCGGTACAACATCATTACAGTGGAAGGAGAAAAACCTGAACAGGTAGAAAAGAGGGTGACGCAAATAAACAGAGTAATAGTCTTGTAGAAAAACAGTACATGAAAGGAAGAGCATTTTTCATTACCTTATCAGAGGCTAAAGAGAGGATTTTTTGAAGAAAAGCAAAAAAACAAAAAGACAAAAACTGTTAAGTATGACCTTTTTCGGCGACCCTTTTTAGGTAGGGAGTGCAATCAATAAAGCCAAGGAGTTTAAGTTTTCAAATGTGAAAAAAAGGCATATCTGTATGGGAATTTGCCTGGAATCCATATCAAGTCTGCTGTTTGATGGTGCATATCAGATAAGCATGTGCGAGAGTTTGAGACAGTATGGCAGATATCCGAATTGAGCACAGATGGGCTCTGGAGTCAACTGCTGTGAATGTATACAAAGTACAATTGAAAAACTTCATAAACTCCTGCTGTGTTTCAGTGTGGCACAGCACATTAATATGCATGTAGAAGGTGCACACAATAACTCCTTAAAGTAAGTATTTCAAGTTACATTGCTTGATCATTATTTGCACCTAAGATAAATGCTTTTTTATAACCACTAGTACGTACACATTTGGGATTTCTCCATGGATCTGAAACTTGAGTCTATGGCTACAACCCAGAGGCCAAACCTTTTTTTTGGGAATAAAAGAACACAGTTGTGTTGTTAAAGGCAAAAAACCTTTTGTTGTAGGACCTGGCAAATGTAAGTTAAATCAGGAGAAGGAGAATGTTGCACTTATGACACTGATGTGTTCCCTGCAGTCTTAAAGACTCCAGGCTCTTTGACTGTGGAGTCTACTGTTTAGTCTTAGAATCATAACTGTTAATAATCATATCTGGTGTCATATCAGATTGCACCAGAAAGATGTTTAAACTTGATTTGGAAAAGTATTGATCTATAAAATTCGAGCCTTGATATCCTCAAATTATTGCCTTTCGTATGCATTGCTGGGTCTCATAAACACTTAAGTTTTTAATTTCCAGCTGCAATCTTAATCTTGAGAATTCTAGGAGAGATTGAAAGTAGGTAAACTTAATATACATCTTTAGCTTGAACTACACAAATATGCACTTCCTTGGTTAATCACTGTCTGCAAATGGAATACTGACCACAGCACATGCACACTTACATCCAGACATCTGGGGATTTGATTTGGAAAAAAAAAACCTGAACAAGAGGTTTCTTTCTGAAAGACAATCAAACATCTTAAACAAAGCTGATGCATCCCAACTTTCTCTCTTTGCAGTCCTGCTCCAAATAAACTGATACTTTACACGCTTTTCCAACAGCATTGATGCAAGAGCCTGCTGAGGGGTTAATCAAGAGTGAAAAACTTTAATTTATTGTCCACACCTAGAGCACACGCCTTATAAGCCTGCAGCACACTGAAAAGGACTTCTCTCACCTTAATGGATATTTGCCTAACAAAGTGTTGTAGAGTGCATAACTGTTCCATATCTGCCTTTTGCTCAACCTCAGCCTGACAGTTTATCATAACTTTCGGCCCATGCCCAATTTGAGCCTGTTTTTTTCCCCTTTTTTCACCATGATAGTCTTGACTTTGGGAATCTTGAAGCCATAAAATAAATTGATTAAGTTTGCTTTTTCCCCCTGTGTATTTCATTATGGACATATACCTGGACAGGCCTATTCAAATTGAGTTTAACAGCCCATGAATTTGTTCAGGCTATTAATTTAACTGTGAATTGTAGCCTTTTAATTTTCTACTCTGGAGAGACCTTGTGCACAGGTGAAGTTGATGGTTTAAAGAGTCTTCTAACACATTTTAAAAACACTTTTGATGGCGTAAGTGGTTTTTTTTTCATGTTGTAACTTGTCACAGGTAGGACTGCAAATACATCTAGCTCTTAAATGTAGCTAATCTCTCTTCTTAATTAGGGTGTCTGTAGCTCAGGGGTTATCCACTAATCTAAAGTTTTGTGGTTCAGTCCTCAGTTACTCCAGTCTTCATGTCAAAAGTATCCTTGGGCAAGATACTGAACTGCAAATTGCTCCCAGTGTCTGTACCAGCACTATATGAATGTGTGTGTATGAGTTCCTAATAGGCAGGTTGGCACTTTGTAAAGTGGTCACCCACCATTAGTGTGTGGATGTGTGCATGAATGGGTGAATGCTGACTTGTGCTGTAAAGCGCTTTCAGTAAATGAAAGATAAGAAGAGTGTCATATAATCACAATCCTTTTACCATTTACGATAATTCTAGGCACGCTGGCCTTCTCATAGAAAACTCTGCGAAGTTCAGCATCTTTTAACTCAGCAGAATTTTTTTCTCCATTACATTTTCATTGTACAAACCTACAAAATACACAACACAAAACACAAACGATATGCACTGCTAACTATGATGGCAATGCAACATGGGATTGAGATTCTCAAAGCAAAACTTCAATGGCCCAAGACAAAGAAACGTGTCATGATATACATCATAACAAAACAGAAACACAAAATTGATATATTGACCTTACAACATGTTTTCAGGGATTCAGCAGTACTATGCCAGTCACTTAAAGTGTTTTCATTAGCACTACTAACTCGAGCTGTTGAGAGCTCCAAGTTATACAACATCCAAAAAGGGTCTAAGATCTGACATTGAAGCATGAGGTGGCTTCCAGTCAGTTGCACTTACTTTCTTAGCTGCTGTTGGTCTGGCAAAAATAAGCAGTTTTGAGTTTCGAGAGTGTAAAAACTGATAGATCAATATAATCAACACAGATATAATTACAGACACTGTTTCACTATGAAATTAGGTATGAAACGCTGTTCCAGAATTTACCAACAGAAGGGCAGTCGTAAAATATATAAAGAAATTACAAATACCTTTAAATAGTGAGCTCCCATATGTTCTCACTGCGGAGCTAAAACAGGTCTCCCAACATTCAG
The DNA here is from genome assembly GCA_029814665.1 of Acanthurus lineatus. Lineage (NCBI taxonomy): Eukaryota > Metazoa > Chordata > Actinopteri > Acanthuriformes > Acanthuridae > Acanthurus > Acanthurus lineatus. Next base: position 6,957 of record JAPZDV010000580.1, read on the forward strand.
AAGTGCTCTTTTATTGAATACTTGTGAAAAAAGTGTGCCATTTACAGGAAAGATGACATCCTGCATCAGCTACTCTACATGTTTAAATGGGGGGGGAGATAATAGGGATGCAATCGATATGCTTTTTAGAAATGCTGAAAAACAAAATGTCTTGTCCATGAGTTCACTATGTTGCTCTCTAATGAACTCCAAAAGACAGGGGCATGTGGATCAGACTTGGACAGCAGGGGCCGGAGCGCAAAAGACCAGACCTGCTAGGTCATCATCCTCCTGCCTCTCTGCAGAATAGAAATTTTCTGACTCCTTCTTTTTCCAAATAAATTTGAATGCTGCAGATTGGAGCTTGTTTCAGAAATCAATGAAAAGGAAAGAGGGAAAATAGAGCAGACAAAATTATTCTGGTCAAGATTTTCATTTAATAATAAAATAAAGGCTTGAATAGATTAGTGGAGATCAACCTATTAATACATGTCACTTAGGACATGATCCAGAGCAAGTGAATAGTTATGTTTGATAGTCTGATTTAAATCAGGAAAAACTTTCATACCTCTTCCTGTCAATTAACTTATTTAATTTGTTTCCCTCATGATTCATTGTCTTTTACTTCCTGTTTTATTTTGATACTCACATCTTGTCTCATTTCAGGTCCTGCTCTTGTGTGTTTCCCTCTTGTGTAATTACCTGCCCAGCCCTAATGTGTTGCTACATCTTCCCTCTCCCATGACATATAGCCTTCAGGTTCCCTTCCTTCTGTGCCAGTTAGTCTTTATCCTCTGTCAGTGTCCTAGTACTTCCTTAAGGAAGTTTTGTGACCAGTTTTCAGCTTTTTGCCTCTGCATTTTAGCCTGCTGGTTTTGGAGTTCTGCCTGATTTTTGGGATCTCCTGCTTACTGACCTGGTTTTATGATTCAAGAGTTGATTGTTAATTTTAGCCTCCATTTGGGTTCAAGCCTGTGGTTCAGGGTCCATGATAAAAATTTTTTATTCCTGAATATTTAAATGCTAAATGTATAAAGACAGGTGATGTTGTGTTATGAATAGAAATAGGTGATATCAAGATGAATTGGTGAGTTAACTGAGATAGTGGCTTTAGTGAGAATACAAATAATAGTGGACATCCCAGGCGCGACAATCTGGAAGATGAGAAAAAAAGAGTAGGTGTGACCATTTTGTACATGTGCTGAGGGGTTTGATATAGAGTTTTAATAATCTCGGTAAATCTAGTAACAAAACCCCTCGCTTCCGGCACAGACCACAAGTATGACTACTCTAATTGGTCAAAGGCTTTTATAGCATCAAGTGAGAATGTTGTATTTGATCTGTCAAAGACTGGATCCCACATCCCATTACGTTAAGCACCAACAACAAAAGAATAATCAGTCAATTCTAACCTGTTTTTAGGTAACTGTGTTGTAGAATCCATCAAAATATTAGGTGCATATACAGAAGTAAGAGCGATTTTCTTGGCATTTAAGTCCATTCTGATAATCACAATTTGACCCATATCAAAGACGTCTTGCCCTTTCTGTCTGTGGTCATAAATTGTTGTGGGCCAGCCTAGCAATACTGTAATTCAATAACTGTATTCAGTAATCTTAATTATTGATAGATCTTAATTTCTGGAGACAAACAAGATTAACACTTGTCCAGAAAGTGAACAATGTGAGATTTTAAAGTAACAGTCCACACGTGCCTTTCACATATGCCCTCATTATCAATTTTGAGGTCGCTTAGGGTGGGAAACCACTTGGGTAGAGAATGTGCATGCAACTGAATAGCCATGGAACTTTTGAGCCCCTCTTCCAAGCCATGACATGAATCTTGCCCCTCCGGTTTATGTCCTCTCTGTCAGCTAATTTTGACTCCATAGCTTAAAGAACTTGCCCACGGCTATCTCATGTGTAGGAGTTACTCTCTAAATTGGTTTTCAGTTTATCCATGCCTCATGGCTCATATCTCATGGTAGCGAGGTTTGCCATCAGCATGACTGGTTCAGCTTAAATAGCTCTTAGCTTCTCATTAGTGTCTTTCCCAACCTGTTGAATCTGGGTGAGGGGTATGTCACAGGTTCTTTCACACACTGGTCAGGTATTGATTTGTTGTAAGTATATTTATGTCTAGGTTATTATATAGGACAGGGTGCAAGGCAGTTGTTAAGCTTAGGGAGCTATTCACTGAGTCTGTTCCATTTTCTGTAGCACAAGTTTCTTGTGTTTACCTTAAATTCAAAACTAGCTAGTGACTGCTGTGAATAGGGCAGCTGACAACAAGGGAAAGACCAAGTGACAGCCTGGATAGACAGCTGACAGGAGGCAAAGACCCCAAGGGTGCTGCCATGGGCTAGCCATCCATGGTAGCAGCGGCGAGGCCTAGCATCTTTGTCACAGCCAGCATAAGCTACATCTAACATAAGGAAAATACCCTAAGGGTCAGCGAGAGCAGGGGTGGAAGATGATTCACAGGCAGACTATATGGCAACAGACACTGGAACGGACTTGACTATGAGTTGGATATGTGACTCAGTGAAGGATAGGGGTACGGACCTATTCTCCAGGACTAGAGCTGGGCGGAATAGTTCTCAGGGTGACGTGAGCGTAGCTGGAGAGAATAAAAATGTTAGGCTAGAGGGAAATAAGCTCCAGATTTATCCTTGTGGCTGGCAGAAAATAACATCAGTTGTGGCTGGCAGAAATTAACATCAGTTAGAGGCCTTAGAATGCATCAGGGAAGAAAAAGATGTGTTGTATAGGAAGGGCAGTGTGGCCACATTGATCGATACTTTTTGAGAAGTCAATCGAATAAGTCGGATGAAGTCCAGCGACAGATAGAAAACTACAGTTCGAAGGATATCAATCACACAGCTATAGAGGGGGAGGAGGAGACTATAAGAGGGGTTGCACCTGATATTGAGGTGAACAGGCCAGTCAGAGAGAGAAATATGGAGCAGAAAGCTGGAGTTAAATGGCCAAGGGCAAACAGCAAGAAAGAATGGGAGTCAGTCATTAGAGATTTGTCATTAATTTTAAGCAGACTAGGAAGAAATACAAGCGATAGACTAGAGAAGATGGGAGATATAATCTACTCCTATGGTGCAGAAAGATTTGGGGTGCAAGACAGAGAGAGGGTTGAAAGAGTACAGTAAGTTAAGTCTAGACGGCAAAGAGAAATGGAGAGATTAGTTAAGGAAAGAAGACAATTAAGAAAACGGTGGAAAAGGGCAACAGAGTAAGAGAGGGGGAGAATTAATTAAAGAGAAAGAAGAAAGAATATGTAAGGACAGCATTTTACAAGGACCCTTTTAAGTTTGTTAAAGGGTTGTTTAACCAGGAAAAAGGAGGGCAGCTTAAGGCAACAAAGTTAGAAGTGGAAAAGTATCTAAGAAATACGTATTCAAATTTTGAGCAGAATAGAGTAGTAGGCCTTCCACCTGACATGCCTCCAGTAGGAAAGATAGATCACGAGATGGATGTTAGACCACCCAGGTTGAAGGAGGTTGAGGATGTAGTCAGGCGTGCAAAGGCTTCTTTGGCCCCAGGGCCAAATGGAGTCCCCTACCAGGTTTATAAAAGCGCACCTGATATCCTTAAGTTTTTGTGGAGGCAATTAAGAATAGTTTGGGAGAAACAGTTTATTCCCAGAGCATGGCGTAGGGCAGGAGGTGT
>JAPZDV010000581.1:0-10616 GCA_029814665.1 Acanthurus lineatus
AATGCAATTTATCGAGCATATCACTTCCTTACACTAAGTACTGCACGGCTGAACAGCAACTCACTAACACACACACACACACACACACACGCAGGCTAACCCTGAGCAGACAGAACTACATTTATGAATGAAGGATTTTGTTCACAAGCCTTAATTCTTCCTCTTCATGTTAATGAGTTTGAACTTTCCTCTGATTATCTGTCTTATTAAGTTTCATTAAAGCACTTTATGTCGTATTTTAACACCGATCACAGTCTGATTTTTAATTCAAGTTGCTTTTTTGTGGCCGAACACGAGCCTGAATGTGCTGAGAGGGTTGCATCAGTGGAACAAACTTGCTCTTGTCTGTTGATCCAGATGTGAATCAGGCTTTTGGTGAGTCATGATGCAGTTAGATTCAAATGAGCTGCAATTAAATATCAAGTAAAAAATCAAGAGGCTTCTCACCTGCTCGTCCAACATCAGTGCACTGCTCCTCATCACAGTCCTTATTAACGAGCTGCATTGGATTCACTTCTGTTCCCTGCAGCACCTGATTTCAGTTCACTGAAAGTTCAAGTTATTTATCCACATTTCTTCGTCTTATTTTGTTAATCTGCTTCCTGAGCACAACACAGGAAGAGGCTTTTATTTTGTCAGTCACCTCTTCTGAGAACAAAAATAAACATCATCAGCTGTTGTCGTCTCACCATGAATTCAATCGATCTTTACTCTGCTGTAAAGTTCAGCTGCTGATCAGCTTTTTCTTCTGCCGTCACAACACTGATGATACACTGCATCGCTGTGTGAGGATACACACAGTGATGCTAAAGATGGTGCTTACATTCATATACAATAAATAATGGATTTGTTGATGTTTCTGCTCAGAAACAGATCAGGACTGACAGATTCTCCTCTGTGAGATGAAAAAGATGCATTTCTTTTTATTTCTTTAAGTTAAACACTGAGGAAACACCAGACAGGTGGAGGCAGGAAGGAAAGAGACGGAGGAGAAGTTGAAGACCACATCATGAATCACAGTCAATAAAGAGACTGAGTGGAGAAAGTGTGAGACAGCAGCTGCTGGATGAAGATAAGAACATGCAGAAGAGGCCGTCCATCACTGAAGGAAAGCAAAGGAGATCAGATGAAAAGAGAGAGAGAGACCGGCAGCTGTGGAGAAAAACTCTGGCTGAGAGTCGGATGAAGAGCGTGAGGACGACATGAGAAAGAACATGAGCAGATCATCTCTCTTCTTCAGAGCCTCCACACCTCTGAGCCTCTGAGCTCAGCTGGTTGAAAGAGAAGTCAGGCACCTTGAAGAGCTTCTCACTGATGAGGACGAACACACCAGCAGGCTGAAGGAACAAAGATGAGCACAAACAAAAGCCACCTGAAACATGAAGCTCCAACAGCAGCTGGAGGAAAGAGACGAGAGCTCTGAGAGACAGCAGAGAGCTTCAGGAAGAAGCTGATGATATCCAGAGAAGAGCCGTCGACTCTGAGAGAATTTGCAGAAGAAAGTACAGCAGAGCGAAAAAAAAAAGGGAAGAGAGAGCTGAAGGAGATGCTGACGGTTAAAAAAAGATGTGGAAGAACAAGGAGACGGAGAGAAAAGAGAAGATCTGGCTCCTAAAACAGGAGAACATCTGGCTTCAGGTCTGCAGGTCCACTCACCTTTGAGTCGTAAAACATATCTAAGAGGGCTTCAGTTTTAGCAGAAAACCTGAAACATGTTGATTGTGGCTGAGAAAACCAGTCAGTGCATCATCTTACATTAGTTTCTTACAACATTTCCAAAAAAAAAGGTTCGAATCTGTGAAAAAGAGCCCCATGCTGCACTGCAGGCCGTTTAGTTCTCTGTGATGTTTCAGATGTTTCTGCATTTTCTGGCTCCAGCTTTTACACACAAAGCAAAAGGGAGCAAACATCCGAAACTCTGCTGCTCCAACCTTTGTTCTCCGTGTGTCAGATCTCCATCACAAAGCTGCTGCTGTTCCTCCGACCGGCATGAACAAATAATCACAGCTCAGAGGAGACGCAGAACAACGCGAGCAAGAAGCTTCAAATGTTGAAAAAAACATAATGTAAAAGACGGTTTAAACACTGAACGCATCACACACACACACACACACACGCAGCATCTGAACATGATTGTATTCCAGCAATTTCTACCAAACTGACTTTCAGTCCAATAAAGAGAGCAGACTCTGTTTTTTCTTTTTAATGTGATGAAAGTTGCAGATTGCAGCTTTAAAACAGAGAGAAACATCTGTAATGGAGTGAAACATGAAGTCTATTGTTAAGAACAAGGGAGCGAAAGAGCAGAGGGAGGAGAAGATGTACAATTTAGCAGGAAATGTGCTTTAAATGGAAGAGGAACATCTGCAGTTGTCAGCATGGCTCTTCGCTGCAGCCATGTACGCACTTCCTCTCAGAGCGGCGTGTTATCGGCCCGTGGCACGCCAGCAGACGCTAATACGACGCTTCGTTCCGTGCTGTTTGGCTGAGAAGCCACTTATTCTGCAGACACGACTCCCCAATAACGAGAAAGACAAAAGCTTTTGCGAGGCACATTGGATTTTTACTGCTCTAATGAGGAATGTGGATACTGAGCTGGAATTAAAACACGGACGCTGCATCGCAGACAACAGGAGGACGAGAGCAAAGGCACCGAGGGGAGGAGAGCCGGCAGGACGGGCATGAAGGAGCAAAGCTGGTCTTTAAGAGACAAGCTGCAGGAAGAAAGGAAGAGGAAGGTGATAATGAGAAGAAGCAGAGGGTCTTTGGAAGGCGGAGCAGATGAGGCTGAGCTCAGGTTGGACCATCAGCTCCTCCGGTTTTTGTCCTCAGAAGTTGTTTCCTGCTTCATTCTTGTTTCCTGTTTTCAACCTCCTCAAACTGCATAAATGACAGAGACGAGAGCGAGCGCTCAGACCGCTGATTTATTTCTACCATCAGAAATAAAAAATGAGAAAATTGTGGCGTTTTTAAATTGACTCGCAGCCCTGCACGTCGTACCTGAACCTCCTCTTGTGTGACTCTGCAGTTTTCAGAGTTTCTTTACGGTTACTCAGCCGTGAGGTCAGAAAGACTTCAGACTCAGATAAGACTTATTGTGGTTGGCAGTCTCACTGCAAACTTTATTGTTCTAGCTGTGGTAATGATTCAAATGCAGCGCGTCAGGGCAGATATTTATGGGAGGTGTTACCTGAGGACAAGGAAACGTCTTCCTTACAAAAAGCACACAGCAGCAAATCCCCGGTGACACACTGGAGGCTCATAATGTGCTTTACATGCATGTTTCTGCAGAAACAGAACAGAGTCTGAACACACGCCGACAGGAAATATGCATCTTTTATTTGTTATATCCCAACACTTTTCAAATTTTTTTACATTTAAACCACTAAGAAACCGTTAATCCAGGACGTACAACGTCAGCCAAAGCACCAAGATATCTGTGTGTGTGTGTTTGTGTGTTTGTGTGTGTGTGTGTCTGTGTGTTTGTGTGTATTTTTGGCTCCAGTGTGAGGATTCAATCCTGGCGACCAGATAATTGTAATCACTGCACACTCAATTTAATCCTGTAGTGAACAAAGGATGAGACTGTTTCAAAGGAAATATTTTCCCTCCACGTTTTTTTTCCCACAAAGCAAAAACAAAAGATTTCTTTGTCTCCATTTCTTCTTCCTCCTCGTCTCGTCTCTCATCTGTCCGCAGTTTCCATGTATAGCTCCATAATTAGCCCTCCTGCCGCGGAGGATTCCTGTTATTACAGCAGCTAAACTGTTTGCTTTGAAAAGGTTTGACCCGTGATGAAGCCGCATCATTTCCTCCGTGTTCGCATTCATGGATGCTGATAACTTCATCGTGGTGTAATTGTCACGGCTGCAGCATCGATGCTAAATGTTTATTGTGAGTTAAAAAGGTAAATGCAGTGAAGCTCTGACAGCATCATTATGTGAAGCATTGTAACAAACCTGCATGTAACACACCTGCATGTTACACACCTGCATGTAACGCACCTGCATGTAACACACCTGCATGTAACGCACCTGCCTGTAACACACCTGCATGTAACGCACCTGCATGTAACACACCTGCATGTAACACACCTGCCTGTAACTCACCTGCCTGTAACACACCTGCATGTAACACACCTGCAAGTAACACACCTGCATGTGACACACCTGCCTGTAACACACCTGCATGTGTGCACCTGTTTAAATCAGAATGAAGAGACGAACAGCAGCAGCAGTTCAGTCACCATCATATAATGAACCGTCAGTTCCTCCTTTCAGCAGATCTGGAAACGTATTTTCTTAATTATATGTTTCAACTTTTGAAAAAAAAAGAAGAGCTCAGAAAACATTTATCAATTTTTTTTATCTTTTGGTTGGTTAATAATTAAACTCAGTCAGTGACAAAATTATTACCTTTACTGATCGAATTTTAATTCATGATTCCTTCTTTGCATCAGTTTCTTTGGTTTGAACTCTGGTTGCCTTTTGGTTCATGATGTTTTTCAAATTAAATCTCATTAACGGCTAATAAGAAAAGTAACTTTGACTGCACAGAACTCTGATCAGCGTTCAGGACGCGAGACAACACGTGAAGTTTTAAATCAGGTTCTTTCAGCACAACTTGTGTTTCAAACCTCTGGACAGCAGATAATAAGATAGTCATTTCAACATTAGCATTAAAGAGGGAAATAAATGTTTAACTTTGGACGGTACGACGCGTCGCTCGGACTCTCAGTTACAGTCCAGCAAACTGCTGCCGTTCCTCGTTTGCTGTCCAGCTGCTCCTGATAACCTTTCTGTGAAATTAATGTGATGGAAAAGCTGGATGTCGAGTATCCGTGTGTGGTTATTATGAGGCTTGACAGACAGCACTTTTCTTTGATTCAGACCTCGTCAGGGGTCCTTTGATTTTTTTTTTCTGTCCATTTTTTTCCCCACATGGATTTTCTGAAAGCGTCCTTTCGTCATCGCAGCAGCTTTTCCCCTGAAGGAGCAGAAAGGTCACGGCTGTGATATCCCACTGAAACTCTGTGTGTGGGAGCTTCGCCTGGCCGCGGTTTCACTCTGCTGGCCTCTTTTTTACACAATAACCACACAGCGCCGCCTTCGCCACCATGGAAATGTCAAAACGTCTTCTCCACATGTGTGGGTGAGCACAGGCAGGTTCGTGTGAAGAGGTGAGAGACAGTCAGACGGAGGATTCAGAGACACTGAAGGCAGCAGCAGGTTAAAAAAAGGAGACCTGCTGGTGTGAAGCAGGAAATGTTTGCCTTTAAACACCTTAATTATTTATTCAAAGTAAGAAGCAACCTGGAGAAAACCCTGCAGGTTTCAGCCTTCACACGTCGTTTCATCCAAACACAAACAAACGCAGCTTAAGGTCACTGAAAAGGGAACCGGTGGAAATTTCCAAAAACTGTCATCAGGAGCCCAAAAAATACTGTTTTCTCTCACCTACATGTCACACAAACACAAGAATTTGGTTCAATCAGCCGCTGTTTTTGTTGCAAAGAAGAATAATTCAGCTTAGACAACTGGAGTTTAAATATTTTATTCTGGAAACTTCAGAGAAACTTTGATAAGTTGAACTCAGAAAGTCAAGAAGTGAATAAATGACATCCCACCTCTCTGCTCAGTGAGACTCTTTCAACCCTTTTCTGGATCAATCAAACTGATTACATCAAATTACATCGTATGATGAAAATAAAATGAAGGGTGCTTTTCTGTACTTTACAAAATAAAAGTGTTCCTGCTGAGCCCATTTTAAATTTCCATAAAGCTCCACCTTTTCTGTTCTCCGTCTGTCATCCGCAGACAGTCGCCTCTGCTGGGTTTTTGCTGTGAATGTGATGCCAAAAATGCAGCTGTTTCAAAGATATTTGGTTTATTTTTAGACGGCTTTGTTCTCCCGTTTCGGCTGTCGTCTTCCTCTGTTATTTTCCCCTCTGCCTCTGTTTGAAACCCATTATTCCTGCTTCCCCCTCACTTAGTTCAGGCTGGGAGCCGTCTGTCCGGGCAGCTGAAATGATCTTTTGCCAGGCGGAGACGACTAAAAGCTTTGCTTATCTCTGTCCATCTAATCACCATCCATAACAACCTGTCGCATCAGAACAGAGGACAGAGGGCACTTAACATGGAGGAACGAACAGTGTTGAACTGCTGTCAACAATTACAAGAAACAAACTGCTTTAATTGTTTTTTGACAGTGAAATAATAAGAAAAAGGAAAAATTATCTGAAAACAAATGGCTGATTTAAATGTAAATTGATATTTTTTTCCTTTATGATGGAAAAATATTAACAGAACTCTGCAAATGAGATGTTTCAACTCATTCTGAGCAACACAGACACACTGAGAGGAAACACTGCTAACAGGCTTTAAAGGGACATTCATGATAGATGATTGGCAGCATCATAACAGCAACAGCAGAGTAACAGCAGAGTAACAGCATAGTAACAGCAGAGTAACAGCGTCATAACAGCAGAGTAACAGCAGAGTAACAGCATCATAACAGCAGAGTAACAGCATCATATCAGCAGAGTAACAGCAGAGTAACAGCAGAGTAACAGCATCATAACAGCAGAGTAACAGCAGAGTAACAGCATCGTAACAGCATCATAACAGCAGAGTAACAGCATCATAACAGCAGAGTAACAGCAGAGTTACAGCAGAGTAACAGCATCATAACAGCAGAGTAACAGCATTATAACAGCAGAGTAACAGCAGAGTAACAGCATCATAACAGCATTATAACAGCAGAGTAACAGCATTATAACAGCAGAGTAACAGCAGAGTAACAGCGTCATAACAGCATTATAACAGCAGAGTAACAGCAGAGTAACAGCGTCATAACAGCAGAGTTATAGCATCATAACAGCAGAGTAACAGTGTCATAACAGCGTCATAACAGCAGAGTAACAGCAGAGTAACAGCCTCATAACAGCATCATAACAGCAGAGTAACAGCATCATATCAGCAGAGTAACAGCATCATAACAGCAGAGTAACAGCAGAGTAACAACAGAGTAACAGCTTACTGCAGCTCATCGAACTTGATCACTCTGTCATGTTCATGTTCATGTTCATGTTTATGTTCATGTTCATGTTCACATTTCCATTTCCATCTCTGACTTTTAAAGAGAAGAACTGTGAACAATCAGAGAAAGAAACCAAACTGAGAAAAAGCACAAACCCATTTCTCTTTATTTCCGAAATGGACGACGGCATCGAGGAAATGAGAAACATTTTCTAAATTGGTGAAACATTTTTTCTGTCAGCTGAGAACAAACACACTCTGCTCCTCTCTGGACGGTCAGGAAGCTTTTCAGGAAATGCAGGAAATGATCAGCTAAAGTGGAAGTAAACAAGGCAGGTTGAGGTTAAAGTGTCTTCCTCATTCAAAAGTCACTCAATCATAAAATGTGTCCTGTTACTCTGAACATCAGCTGCCGAAAATGTTCCTTCAAAAGCCTCTCTGATGGTGACTCATCGCAGCAGGAACAAGTTTGAGAGAAAAACATTACAGCCTTCATTTGTTCTATTGAATCTGACACGACGTCCACTGAGACGGTGATGCACTACCTCCTGAATCGATGTCTTTTTATAGACAGAAACAACCTCCTGCTGTGCTCGTCGTGTCTATAGGAGACACACCAGTTTCCATTCACACAGACTGAAAACTGAGTCCAAACAGAAAAAAGGATTCTCCTGAATATCACAACATCATACACAAACAATAAAACATGCATGTATCCACACACAGCCAGACATTACTGCTGAGTAACGCTGCTCTATTTATACGAGCAGCTCAGATCCTCAGAGACCAACTTCAGAAGCTTTTAGCTGGATCAGCATGAGAGAGTCACTGGAGAGAAACGCTGCTGGTTTTCAAACAACGTTTCATCTGGTTAACCAACAGGTTACAGGACATGAAACTGTCTGAGAAATCACAAAAAAAACAGTTTTACCCTCAAGTTTTCATCTAAAGATTCTTTTAAAAAATGAATTGAATTAAGTCAGCGTCAGGATTTCCTTCAAACTCAGTGAAAACCCTTAAACTAAGTGTTTTTCCTCAGCGAGCGAGCCAACGTTAACACAACTCGGTCTCTTATATGAACAGAAGCTGTAACTTTTTGTTGAAATTGTTTTTTTACTGTCACAGTTATGTTTTTTATATTTCTTTATTATTGAATCTGCAGTTTTTCAGGCCGTTTTCTCTCATTGATTCTGGAATGTGTTTGTTATGTCCACTTTAAATTTACTCTGGATTATTTTCTTTCACTCTGTCCACATCAGCCCAACAAACATCTTTGGCTGATCCCTCCCCCAGTGTTTCCTCCGTGCTAACCGTTAGCCACCCTGATGCTCAGAGGCAGCAGAGAAACGAGGCGTCTGACTGATGGATCCAAAACGTCTCCGGAAACTTTTCAGAGCTTTTCTTTACCTTCTTATTAAAACAAAACAACAAACAGGGAGAATAATTTCATATTTATTTCATAAAAAACATCTGGAGAGGAACTTGATGACATGAATGAGCGTAACCATGGTAACGGAGATGCTGCACAATGACAGTAACTGCTGTGAAACTTTGGAAAGGAGGAAACCTAAGAGGCTTCATGCAATTCACCTTAATGAGCTGAGGGAGATGTTTTGCATGAAGGACAAACAGCAGTTTGAAATTTAAGGTCGTTTATGTAACCGCGAGCTTCAAAACAAGACACACACCGCTGGGAGTGTCAGCGGTGTGTGTGTGTCCTCAGAATGAGCATCAAACATCTGCAGGATGCTGCGAGCTCATGAGCACTGAGGACGTGAAGAAGAGTCAGTCTGCTGTTTCTGCTCAGCACTGTGAACTCTGCATGTTTGGTTTCAATTATTTAATATTTTCATGGAAGAACGGCACAGTGACTTCAGAGTTGATCTGATGTTCCTGGTTAGCTGCTAAAGATTCAGCTTTTTAATCCTCGAGGTGCACACAGTGTTCACATGCATGTGTGTGAACACCGTCGCTTGTGTTGCAGCTGCTCGTCTCTGCAGATCTGCTGTTAACGAACATTTATGTCGGAAACAATAAAAAGGCTGAAGATAACTTCATTTCTGAAGCGCTGATGAGATTAATGTACACATCTAACCTTTGAGTCGCACACTGATATCACACTCACGTTCCCTCAGCAGACACTAGAAAAGATCTATTCAGCTATCATCACCGTGTTATGTGCCTAAGTGCACTTATGTCGTTTAACCATTCAGCATCAGTGCTGATGCTCAGCGGGCAGCCGGACGCTCTGATGAGGCCTCACATCCACGTCGAGCTGAGAGGCTGCAGAGGCTGCTGAGTGCTCTTCTGACTGGAGCACAGACGGGAGGCTGCGAAGCCTCGGAGCTGCTGTTTGAAAGCAGCAAACACTGCGTATTCTTCCCTTCTCTTATTTGTTCTCACGCTGCAAATCTGTGTGGTGATTTATTCTTTGTGAATCTAAAGGATTGAAACTGAATAAACTGCATAAAGAACATTGCAGGGTTTGATGCTGTGTGAACAAAAGATCCTCCGTCTTTTTCTCTGTCGTTCAAACCAATTAATTAACATCAGTAAAGTTTTGAAATACTGACACAAAAGCTGAATTTAGTTCCTTTATTCCCACAAAATGTGCACCAAAAACTGATCTGAGAACTTCTACAACATCATCATATATTTAAACTGTTAGCGAAGCCGAGCGTCGTAGAGAAAACTCCTCTGAATCCTGACATGAACCTGTTCTTCCTGCACCTGATCATGAACACATGAAAACACACATGAACACACACATGAACACATGAACACACACATGAACACATGAACACACACATGAACACACACATGAACACACACAAACAATAAAGCAATAATGTGATCAACAAGGCCATCACAGTGACGCTTGATAGAAACCTTTGTATTGGAAGTTTGATGAAAACAACAACCAACAGAAGAAAATGATGTTTGAATGAAGTAAATCCAGGTAACACGACTGCAGGTCTGAACATCGTTACCTGGTGACGTGAATCTGGATTTTTCTGGATTTTTACACAAAGCTGATGATGTTCACAGAAGGTCAAACTGCAGGACTCTGCCTCTTCTGCAGTCATACATTCACTCTCATCAGGTTTTAAATGGAGGATGGGAGGATTAGGAGGTGTGGCAGTTAACTTAGCATTTAAACTGAGAGATAAAACACATATTTTTTGGCAGAAAACTAGTTTTTAAAGGTAATTAGAGAAATTCAACACCCCTCTCTGTTATGGACGTGAGGCAGAGGAAGCAGGAGCAGATCGATTTCTGAAAATCTGACATCACGCCAACACCACTGTTTATTTCTCCTCCTTTTTTAATCCGGGAACAAACCACGAAGACAAACAGAGAATCTCAGCTTCATATTGTTCAGAACCAATATGTTCTCACTGGATTTAACCATTACTTCTTGTTGCCAAACACAAATAAAGAGGGATTTCATCTGTGGTTAGTGTCTCTGCACACATGCCCACTGCTCCCTCTCAGTGCATTTGATTAAGAGCTGCTGTCGGCCTGCGTGAGCCCGCCGTAACTCCATTTACCTCCTCGATGTGAGCTAACCTCTGTATT
>JAPZDV010000582.1:0-10614 GCA_029814665.1 Acanthurus lineatus
TTCACTTTTTTAACTGCAAATCTTGAGTTGCGAAATTGTCCTGTAAGTGATGGTGTGAACTGACTTCCTCCTGCCACAGTTTGGATCATATATCCAAACATCAACTTATACCAGTAAACCAACCCAGCTGCATCTCCAGAGTATTCACATGTCAGAGTCACATTTTCACCAAGTTCAGCTACAGTCAAAGGAATCACGTGATAATTGTCTGTGGATTGAGCTGGAAAAAAAAGAAGAAAAAAAATCATATACCAAACAGCAGGACAAATGAACTCAAAACAGAGAGCCTGTTTACGATCTACACAAAATATTTATCAAAATGATAAAATACAATTTTATTTTGCTGTATTTTAAAGCAAACTGTATTTTACAATAGTTCAAAAGTGCACTTACACAGTGTACTGAGAAGAATCAAAGCAGACAGTCTTCCGATCATTGTGGTATAGCACCTGTCTCTTGCACAACTGAAGTCTTCCCACTCGAATGGAAGATTTTTTTCACAAGATGATCAAGGTTTACAAAGTAGAAATCATACTGATTGGCTGAAACATAAACAAGGCACTTCCTGTGAAGTTTCTCCAAATCAGTGACCCCATTTTCAGTAAATCTGAGTTTTTCAGTTTGTTGTTTTTCACTGAGTAATTAACTAATGATTTTTAATTCTTAACACCATATTAATTACTAAAAACTACATTGTGTATATGTTTATACAGTAATTACAGTCAAACATAAACACAGATAGATGTTTTAGTTTCTTTTGATGTCTGATTTGTGATGCTTTAAGCGCTCAGCAGTGACTTGATTACATTTTATTTTCCTAATTTAACCGAACCAAGACATGAGCTGCATTGTAACTGAACCAGTCGAACACTGATCAGGAGCTGATTTGGTAGCCATCTTGCATGTTTCTCCACCCATTTTGTGTAGGTGTGCATCCAAACCTTCTAACTCCCATGTGAGGAAAAATCCAGAATCATTTAGCCTTATGTTTAATCAAAGCTAAATCACTTCGATTAATTGTATTAAATCATTGATATGTTACATGCGTAATTTAGAAATTTTATATACCTGTGTTTTGCAGAAACATCCGTGCCACCATTGTTTTTGTGATAACTCGGTTTCAGTATTTCGAGTGTTGAGGGCTTTGGTTTTAGGTGGGGTCAGCAAAGTGATGGAGCCTGAAGAGCAAGATCTAAAAAACACACTGCACTGGCTGCAGAAATGCATGCTAACGACACTTTAACTGCTCCAATGGAGTCTTTCTTTAACTGCAAGGCAACGCAGGGCAATTAGGGCCTTAAAAGCCAGTGGTGGAAAGCAACTAAGCGCTTAATTACATTATTCTTTTACTCCACCGGAAATTGATTGAGAAAAACTGTACTCTTTACTTACTAGATTTATGATGTTTTTAGATTAGGCCTTTGCAAACAACACATTTACTGAGTTTGTAGACTATGATTCACTGATACAGATCAGCCTACCATATAATATATAATTCATATAATAGAATATTTCACAGCATGATTTTTTAACTTTCATCCTCGTAAATGATCTTTTTGCCTTTTCCACAACAGCAAAAGCAGTTAAGGACTTAAAATCTCCTGAGACACTCCTTTGAGTATGAAGGTGTTGTCAGTGGTGGGTAGGAACAAATTACAAGAAACGCACATAAGTTAAAAAAGAAAAGAAGTGACAAAAGCGAGACCTGTGATATGAGTTCCCCCTCACAATTAAGAGCACAACAAGGGAGCCTTTGATGATAAAAGCTCCCTGTGCACACAGCATTTGTAGAGTTTAACCACTTCAGAGCAGTTTTGTCATCCTCTCATCTCAGGAACTAAGAGAGAGGCCAAACACTGCCTACTTGTAACATAAATAGCACTGGACTGAACAAACCCATTTCAATCTGCCTTTGCTTTAACTTTCTGAACCCCAAACAGTTTACAGACATTTTTTTGCTACAATCATATTTCATGTCACCTCACCTATATGGACTCAGGACAACCATGGCTTTAAAAATACAGATAGCACTTGTTTATTAGAAATTAAACTGGTGTTTTCCAAATATGAAATCCTTAGCCATGAAGTTTTAGAATGAAAAAACTGCTTTGTTTGATCTACAATGGAGGAAAATGAAAGAAAGTGAAAAATAAAAGTGTGCATAAACAGTAATTAGCAATGAAATAAATGAAATATGTATCTGAATCTGAATCAAAGTGAACCAGTAGCCCTGTAGCTTCTCTCTAGATCCTTTATTTTTTACTTTAAATGCACATTGTTACAAACTATTGTGAATTTGTGCTTATAATTATTAATTGTTTTGCCAAAGTTTACATAAAAAAGGAAACAGCAGCACAGTACATTTGAATTAAATTAAGGTGAAGTAAGAAGATATTCCTTTGCACAAAACAGCACAAAAGATAAATAATTTTAACCCTTGCATGAAGACACCAGTAGTATAGATGTTTTTGAGTAAATGAGCAAATGTGAATGACTTGGTCTGTAAGGGAAATAGAAAGCTCTATAAAGCCTTTAATTCTGGACAGAAAAGTAAAAGCAAACAAAAGGAAATAGTGATTTTCAGGCAGAAATGCTAATAACAGACATGGCATGCACTGTAACTACCATAAAAACAAGGCCTTTTACCTTTCAGTCCCACAGCACTGTGAGTTTTCACACCAGTGAAACAACAAGCAAAAGCCACATACAGCAGCAGAGCTGTGAGATGCAGGCTGTGGCCGGCCATTTCTCTGCTTCTGAGACCAGTAGGCGTGTTTACACAGAATATGCGCGAGATTGGGTATCAACAGGATATGCAGTTAGGTAGGAAGAAGCCTCTGCAGGCTAAATTTAGTCTTGTGTTCTGCCTTCCTGGACACACACTGGTTCAGTTTGATCAGTGTTTAAAAAAACAAATGATAAACAATCCAGCCTATGCCGTCTTGGCTGTTTTTAAGTTCTAGTTTGTAAAAAAAAAAAAAAGTACAACTTTGGTTATTATTTTGAAAGAATCATTTTAACCGAGTTCAATATCACAACGTTTTTCATGATAGAATTTGTAACAAATACGGTTTATGTGATCAAAGTCTTAAGTTAAAGGTGAGATGAAAAAGGCCTCTTTGTTTCGTTGACATAGCACATGATGTGAAAGCATTTGAACTTAATGTCATTGTGGGCTAAAACCCTGACGATCACTATCTAACTTTCTCTCATCTCCTTTACAGACCACCAAACATTCATCTTTATGTGTGGTTTAGCAGATAAGAGGCCACTGACCACTGATATCAGTCAGGCTGAATGCTGACTGGTGGTCTATAAGGACCACTTAAACCCTTCAAACAAATCTTCAAAACAGTGAAACAAGACATTTGGTTTGACTGAACTTTTGTTCATTAGAAATTCAGTATTTGCTCTGTTCCTTCACACTAGAGGCAGAAAATACACACATTTTCGTGATCAGCCTCAGAATTAAAGCTTGTGTACTATGCTGGTACATTAAAATGGCTCCCAAATTAATTGTGTAAATACTATTGGCTTTAAATGCCATATTTTGTAGAAGAGACCGTTAAAATTTTGTATTAAAGGAAAATAATGCACGTTTGCACCCTTGCTAGCCTTTTGCAGCCAAAAAAAAAAGGTTAGCTCAACTTGGAAACACAAGGAAACAACAAGTCCAGCTCTCTCTGAAGGTTACAAAATCTGTTTACTAAAGCCTCTAAAGCTTCTTGATAAACACATAGTTTCTTATTTGTTTAATTTCTACAAAATATGTATTAACTGTCATCCGTATGTTTACAGGGCATTATGAATAACATCCTGGAGTTGCCAAGCAACTAATCCCACCCCGGCAACAGTGCAGCACTTAAAACCACATCCTTCCATTTACACTTCATGTATTTTTGATTTTAAACAAACAAGATATAATGTGGCAATCAATGAGCTTTAGAGGTGCTGGCAGGGGGATTTTTACAACCTTTGAAGGCTAAGGCTAAGGCTATCACCCTTTGAAGGCCAAGCTAGCAGTTTCCCCTCATTTCCGGACACTGTGCTACGCTAAGCTATCCAGCTGCTGGCTTTAGTTTCTCATTTACAGTACAGATGCAGGGGTCAAAAGTTCAAAACTAATTATACTAATGATATTTGGTGGTGTGCCTACTCATATATTTGGGGAAAATGTTTATAACATATGATCTAAAGCACCTGTGAGGCTTAAAGGAGTATTTTTTTCAGGCAAACAAAGGACTGTTCAGTAAAAAATGAACCTCGGCTCAAAGAAAAATGGCGTGTTAACAGAAGATCAGTCAGTCTCCTGCGACTGTCACAAACATGTAGTCATGACCTGTAACTGAACGGCACTTTCTCTCCTCTCAACAACTAAAGAAACCCATTTACCGAACTAACGCAGTGGAAACATACCTAAGTATGACCACACTGTGTTATAATGCACGCCTGTCTATATTTTTGCAAGCTGCTATTGTCAGTAATAGAGATGTTGTTTTATAACCTTTGTCCTTATAAAAAAGGCTTCAACAGGTGTTAGCCCCTCTGCTCTAAAACTAAAAACCAGACAAGAAAAAATAGCCCTTGCAGATTGACACCTCACTGTTACCACACAACCACACGGCCGCTGAATTTTCCGTGTGACATAGTTTGTTTGTCGCTGTGTGAAAATGTAACGACCAAAAAATCACCAGGCGTGGCTCATGTAGACTCACGTAGCTGAAATACTCTGTAGGTCTGTAACCAGCGGATATGTGGTTCTGGTTCATCAGTTTGCTTTAACCTTTCGTCGTGTTTAACATCCACTACAGAAAAACAGGAAGTCGAGCAGAGAATAGATGCGATGCTACACAAAGCATGACGAACTTCTCACTAATGCTGTCTGTGTCCGACAATCTTAGCCCACAGATTCCCCTAAATTTGTTTCTTCTTGAACTAAACACAAACCCATTTATCTTATAGTTTCATTATAGATATTGTGTGTTTTACTCATTGTCAGGGCCAGCTGTATAAATGAATCTGTATTATTCATTATTGTTTGAAATCACTTTTAGGTTTTTACTTTAAGTTACAAAACAATACCAGCAAAATTTCCACTATAGAGGAATAAAAGAAATGCTGACTGTTGTAATTGATCAGTCCCTGTCAGTCTAGGTCAAGTAAACGAAAGTCAAAGTAAAGTAAAATGCTTTTCAGCAAGACAAGTAGGTGAGGATCTGCCTCAATATAGATACATGTGATTAAAACAATATAACGTACTTTGGAGGCATGGTGAAAAAAATGATCCAATAAAATAATATTCATAAAAAAAGGAGTTAGAAAAAATACAATAATAACAACCAACATAAAAAAACATGTAATAGAAACAAAATTACAAGGCAGATTCAGGCAGATTCAGACAAATTAAAATAACTATTGACAGTTTCTAACTTCGCATTAAAAGTTCACAGGTGAAATGAGACATAACACTTAAGATGGGAGTTGGCATGGAGCAACAAAAGAAGCTTGGTCACCTTAGGTCTTGGTGTGTGAATTAGGGCCTGACATATTACTTTTTTTCTCTTTTCTTTTTTCTTTTTTTTGTTGTCGGTGGTGCAGATCTGCAGGCCCGACATCTTTGCAGACCATATCATCAGGTAACAAACACTCTGGCGCCACCTAGTGAAAGTATTTGCATTTACATGTCATGTCACAGTACCTTTCTGTACATATTCACCTGTCATGATATGTGATATCCAGTATAATGTTTTTCAGTATTTATTCATTTAAATTATGAGTGGAAATGTTCATTTTTATGGCAACCTTCATGTTGATTATCAGTGTGTAGCAGAGTTAACTGTCCATCCTGAAGATTATATTTAGGACATTCATTGCCTCTTAATGTCACACTAGAGCTCCAACATGTCCGACCAAAACAAATGTGAGCTTTTCTGACTAAAAAATAAGATGTGGATAAAAAGGAAGCAACATCTTAGCACAAACTGCTCATGAAACTAAGTAGTGCCAATAAATTATGGATCGGATTGATGCCATTCTCTCTTTACATGGTAAAAATAATTTGTGTCTGCATTAATGTATAAAGTCTTATATATTTAATCGCCAAGCATAATTAGGCACCGGGTGTAGCTCTTTATAGTCCTCTGATAAATAACATAAATTCTCAGGATGCAAAAAAAACACTTCCTATTAAAAAAAAAATACCAAAGGTTTAACTTTATAGTACAACCAACAATTAACAGTTTAATTTCCTTACACTTGATGACGACAGTGACATCCTGCAGTACCACTGAAGTTATAACATGTTACAGTTGTTATGTTACAGACTTAATGCAATAAAAACAAAACCTTTTGCCCCTTCATAACTGCAATGGTGACAATAACTTTTTACAGGTGCGTCTTTCGGAGTCAAACCACACCCACATGTCGATGATGCATGTCTTCCACTTCAGGACTTGATTGGGAATAAAGAACAAATCCACTTTTCTTTTTGCTCTGTTGAATATCATAAACACACAGACACTCAGTTGTTGGTAACAGAACTGATTCGAGTCGAGTAAGTTTCTTACCAGGCCTCCATATTGAAAACTGATGAGTGGAGGATGACGTGGAGGAGGACAGGCGGGGACTCACGTGCGTTAACATGAGGCCAGTCAAAAAAAAAAAAAAGTCAGAGAAGCTCAGATTATAACAGAGGGAGCGTGACTTCATTCTCCACTCAGGATGCCATCACTTCACCATGACTTGACATATCAGAAAGTTATTTGCTGCAATATTAATGTTTAAATTCTCATAAGTTTTCACTTTATGTCTGATAAGGCACCATGTGTGGCTCCTCGTGCTCACCAACAGTATATAAAACAAATTCTTAGGCTAGTAAAGCCACTTCTTCTCTTATCATAGCTTTTATTGACTCTTGTCAGTATGTTATTGTTATTCCTCTTTTGAAGTACTGTTTTACCTTTATGTATTTCACATCAGTATTAGGAGGATAAACTTTTGTTTTCTTAAGCTTAGTCTGTCTGTACCTATAAATCTAATATGAGTTATCAGTTTAATTTCTTTATAGCCCATAATTTTTTGTGTAATTATCTGACATTTATCTCGTAATTGTTGTATATTTCAATATAAAATACTCAGTGGTTCCTACTGGTACTTTAATGTGGGTACAGTGAAAAAGGGGAGTTTAAATTGGAAATTTAGCATGCAGAAAATATAAATTACAGTGTATGTATTTTGTCAGTACTGGGTATCTACATGGTGCGGTTCTGGTAAACAGACTGGATCAGCTGACAGCAACATTCTGCCATACCTCTCCAGTAAACATGGTGATATTATGTAACAGACTAACTCAAACAAAAACACTCAAAGCTTTTTGCAGAGAAAGTAGAAGTAACATGATCTCATATAATTTTTGAATATTTAACCATGATCCATCATGAGCACATTCCCAACAGAGAACATGTCTCACGTTTGACTCTCATCAAAGCAGAAATCTGTTAATATTAACCCCAGTAATAAAGTCACAGAGTCGAACACTGTTGCTTTGTCACTATAAAGATAAACTTCTCTCCACCACACCCTGTTTGTCTGAAGCTACAGCCATATAACACCTGTGAGGGCCAATCCCTTTTATTATCAGGGGTTGCACTTCCCCTGAGCTCTCAGAGTGAAGGAGTGCTGCAGGAGAGCGAGCAGATTACAAACTTTAATCAGCAAAATCATGGTAAAGCGTTGGCACATGGTGTTTCTGTGGAGCGTCTGGTACCTCCTGACCGTTAAGGTTGCAGCTTTCAATCTGGACACCCAGAATGTGCTGCAGAGAGACGGAGATCCGGGAAGCCTGTTTGGATTTTCTGTCGCCTTCCACCAGCGGCTGAACCCTGCCAGAAAAAACCTGTGAGTGAAATCATTATTTATTCAAGTTTGTTATTTAATAAGTAGTCTTTGTCTTGATGCTTGAGGTATTTTTTCCTCAGATTGCTGGTAGGAGCTCCACGATCAAAACTTCAGAATCAAGTGAATGTTACAGGTGTTGTTTACCAATGTGATCTCACAACAACGTCTGAGAGCTGTCAGCCCATTGAATTCAACGAAGAAGGTCTGTTTGATTATTTTATCTGAAACTGTCAGAGTCATCTTTTTATTTTTAACATGATGTTTCTAGAAGTGAAGTGTGGTCATGTACCTACTGGAGTTCACTTATTTTATGCAACTTTATTATAGGCTTGTATGTAATTTCAGAGATAAATATAACTCTGATTTCAGTTTTAACTTATTGTATTAAAAATGGATGATTTAATTTAAAAAAAATGTGCTTTGGTTTAATGCTTTGGTTCCCTTATGGCTTGTTGGACCACTTAAGAGATGCAGTGTCCTTAGGGGCCTTTTAACAGGTTTCACATGCCTAATTGTGAGCAGATCTGTAAAAGAATGAGTTAAAGAGTTAAACCTATCAAATATTTTACATAAACTTATCACAAATTAATTATGACAAAAAAGAAACATTTGACTCTTTGGAGCCACTCCAAACATCAGTACCAACAATCTATTAATGCCATTACATGACATTATATCAGTCACGTGTGCCTTTTTACTGTAGAATTAGTACTTTTTCTTTTAATACCTAAAGCATATTTTTAAAATATTACTCAAGTAGGGTTTAAAATGCTGAACTTTTTTGTAGTTGAGTATATTTACAGTATAATGTTTGTGTTTTTTTAAGTTAAACATCTGTGTATTTCTATTTTAATGTAATCATACGACACTCACCTTGTTCATAGAATTCCTTGAAAGTAAAGGCATAAACAACCAATGGATGGGAATCAGAGTGGCAAGTCAAGGTCCTGGTAAAAATATAATGGTAAGGCAAGAACTCCACATTAACACAATAAAACAGGCTGTCAAAAACCAGTTAGTAATCATTTTAACATGCTTTCCTTGTAGGCTTGTGCTCATCGATACCAGCAGTGGAGCCCGAACCCAAGTCTGTACGTCCCTCAGCTGATCACAGGTCAGTGTTACCTGTTAGGAGACGATCTGCAGGTCGGGAGCAAAGAGAGGACGTGGAGGAGGGTCGTTTGTGATTCTGAGCATCTTACCAGACGTCGAAAGGACCATGATTGGTTTGCATACTGCCAACAGGGTCATGGAGCTTCTTTTGCAAAGGACAACGAATCTCTGTTGTTTGGAGCTCCAGGAGCGTATCGGTGGAAAGGTAAAACAGAGCAGCATCGCAGGTGTAACATGAGACTGATTGGAAATGAGATTTATTGCATGTTAGGTTTTAGTTCAATAGTTCTTACTCTATAAATCATTAAATATGCGTCACAAATATATAATAATTTTAATTTTTAACATTGTTTACAATAGTTTCTTCCTTGCTTTTCCCCACAAAAATAAATTATTACAATCCTGCATCTTTCCCAAGATGATCTCAGTGTTTAATCTTTTTTCCACATCATGCAGCACTTTAAAAGTTGGTATTTTTGTATTTTTCCACATGATGCTGTTAAAGGAATTGTAAGAATGGAGCCCTTGGACAACCTGGACATCTCCAGTGAAGATCCTCGTGAGACCGGAGATATTGACCAGTTAAATCCAGATCTCATTCCAATTCAGAGCAACAGCTACCTGGGTCTGTTTATAATCTGGTTTGACTCAGATGGGATGTTTAAGAATAGATTTTCCTTTACTTATCTAACAATTAATGAAGCACTTAGATGGAGATTTGCTTTTCAGTAGTAACAATTCTCTTTAAAGCATTTAGAAGTGCCTTAAAAGTCCATCTTCATTCCTCTAAATGGTCTAACTTCCCTTTAAACTGCTTCATGTTCTGTCCTCCAGGATTCTCCATCGACTCCGGTCTGGCCCTCATCAGGAAAGGTGAGCTGACCATCGTATCAGGAGCACCCAGAGGAGGTTACAGTGGCCAGGTGGTGTTTCTCAAGGCCGACCCCAAGGCTCAGACAAATCTGTTAGTGGAGTTGGTTCTCTCCGGTCCAGGCCTGGCCTCCTCCTTCGGCTACGATGTGGCAGTGGTGGATGTCAATGGTGATGGGTAGGTTTCAATACACTTTAAAAAATATTTACTGCAATGACTGGTTTTTGACTTTTGTCTTTTTTTGATGGTCTGAACAGGCAGTCAGTGTTTTTTTGTTCAATCCATCAAACTACACTTGAAAGTAAAAGATAAGAACTGTCCAGAATATTTGTTTTCTGTGAATATCCAACTTTATTATGGACTCTTATCAGCACAGGCATCAGGAAAAAAATTGCCTTTGACGGTATTTTAATTAAAAGTCAATTATTTTGTGGTCAATTTCTCCCAAAAAATTGCTGCAGACATAATGGGCCTGTTGTGAGCTCTTAGGATTTGTTGTCACACACTCACACTCACTTGACATGAAGTTTTATTGTAATGACCACATTAATGTTGACAGCAGTGCCTTCTCCCCAGTGGCGACACCCTTTTCCCTGATGTGCTCTCTGTGAGCTTTATTCTTATTGAACAAAATGTGAACCAAATTTTTCACCTTATAAATCTGATATCCAGCTTTGAGTTTACGGTTTCAGTTACATATTTTGTGTTTTATATATTTGTAAAGTTCTGATAAA
>JAPZDV010000583.1:0-10603 GCA_029814665.1 Acanthurus lineatus
AACAGGTTATGGATCCAAAAACTGTTAATTAGGTCCAGTGCTGCAGTAAATGAGCTTAGTTAGTGACTCTCCATCACTGCTAATTTACAAACACTTCACATTTCGTGCATAATTTTGGCTGATAGAAAGATGCAAAAGCCTGAAAAGTGGCTCCAAACCTGCTGAACGAGTCTCACCATCTGTAAAAAATCCAAACCAGAGCTTCAGGTTGCCAAAGAGACGCAGCTGTGTCGGCTTGACTGAGATCAGCCATAATCCCAACTTTGCCTTTTAAAAAAACACAATATAGTTGATTCAGAGTCGCCAGCGTCAATATTGTAACTTCTCTGAGTGTGTGTATGTGTGGATGATAAAGATAACCTCAGTATGAGCAGAGTGAGGATGATTTCACGGAGCTGAAGAGTTAAAACACAACGCATGACAGTGTGGAAACGTGTGGGAGGCGTCTGTGACCTCAGCCTATTTCTGACAGCTGTCAGGCCGCCGTGTTTGCTCAAACAACACACTGTTCATGTCATTCACACGCCAAAAACACTAAATACGTCTACAAATAATGACTGTGCGGTGCAGCGGCGCTCAATGTGGGGGTCGCAGGGGTCCTTTGGGAGGAGCCGGTGGTGAAATAACACCATGTATTTTCACAGTAACTCCATCCAAAAGGAACACAATGACAAAATGTCTGATTACTTTTGGTCATTTTGTCAAACAGAAACCATGTTACAAACCACTTTTAAAATCTTATAAGACACAGAGACACAACAGTGTTATTATATAAAGTACCATCAGTTTTGGTCTTTTCCATGACAGAGAAGAGGAATTAGGATTGGTCTAATAGTCAAGAAAGTGAGGAACCACTTGCCAACAACACATGAAGAAGAAACAGCAGAGAAGAACAAAGGATGCATTTCATGCTCAGAAATTTACCTTTACTCTTTTCTTAAACAAATAAATGCAAAAATCTCATCAAAATGGTTTAATTTTTGTCAGTTTATGAGTCCTCACAGTAAAAAATTTTTGAGAAAATCTAGTATAATGAGCAAAAAGATTTGTGTATTTGTCAATCTGAGGCCTTTTGCAATCACCGCCACATCAGTTTGGTGCATTTCTCTGACAGATTAGGTAAGATGCACTAAATAAAACCTTTCTGATCCGTCAAAAACTGTGATGACACATTCTAGTCCTTGTTGTAAATATTAGTTATCATCCTTGATGTCCTGCAGTAGAAAATTTCATCCTCATATATCAGTTTACTAGTAAACAGTCACCCATTTACACAACAAAGCAGATATGAATCCACACTAGCATTCAAATGGAGTCCTGTTTGTGGCCGACAGGTGAACGTAAACACAACATTCACTCCACTTTGAGCTGTTTTTAATCACCAACACTCGATACTTTATTTCAAGATAAATACAAACTTTCTGATTATTTGTTTGATGGCACATTTTCACAACCGACATCATCCGAATGTTCAGTCTTCCACCTGGATGCTCTAAAAAAAAAAAATCCCATCATCCAGAAGTAGACCAGGGATCTATTTCAAAACCCCATTTTTTGGCCGGTACAGTGGTCCATCTGTTGTGTGAACCAGTTTGGATAGTTTCTATAAATACATATGAGCTCATTTTGAACATTCTCCTCTTGAAGTAATGGCTTATTAAGCAGCGTTATAAGCACACGGTGGACTCAGAGGGCGTAAAAGCAGCAGGATCGACGCTGGCTGAAGAGGTTCGCAAAGAGGTCGACGGCAGAAATACCAACATTTACCTGATTCGACTGCAGGGCTCTGAATCAGCTCGATCAGTGTAAAACTGTGTAATACTCACAGGCAAAGATCTGTAATGTTAGAAAATGAAAGCCAAACACACACAGAAACACACAACTATGGACACACATCAGTGAAGACCACGTCTGTTATTTACACATGGGATTCAAAATAACAAAAGATGGTAAAAGCTCAGTTATCGAAGTGGAAAATTGCTTCGCGGTTCATAAGTAACATTTATCAGCACTTTCAAAAACCAACCAAAGACTCCAATTTTATTGCCTTTTTAAAAGAAAGAAAGAAAGAGCCTGGAGAACCCCAGATCATCTCCATCTCAGAGGAAAGTGAGATTAATTACAGTGCAGACTGACAGAACGAGTCTGTTTTAATCTCACTTTAATAT
Source organism: Acanthurus lineatus (assembly GCA_029814665.1). Lineage (NCBI taxonomy): Eukaryota > Metazoa > Chordata > Actinopteri > Acanthuriformes > Acanthuridae > Acanthurus > Acanthurus lineatus. The sequence goes on from JAPZDV010000583.1 coordinate 2,169, forward strand.
CAACACTTGGAGTCTTTCAAATTTTACACATTGATGCAAATGTCTCTCTTATTAATTTTAAAAGTAATGAAAGAAAAGCCCCCTGGTGTCAATCCAAACCCATCACCCACCATTTCAAGCTCACACTATTTGACTTTACAAAAAGATGTAATACAGACACTCGACAAAAACATAAACAAGCAAATAAGCTCTTTGTCGAGACGATAAAGAACTCAAACTCAAAAAACATTTTATTTTTTTATCCACTTTGCATAACAAACCATTTTTTTCCTGAGCTTTGAATACAAACTCTGAACACGTCCTTGATGCAGCAAACGTGTTCGCAAACAGAGACAGCTTAGATACAGAGCAACATTAGCATTCGTTAGGAGTTTTGTTTATGTTCAACTGGTGAAAATAAGTCAAATATTTAGCCTTCTTTTCACTCAGTTTATAGCAAACATCGTGTATCTGGTCTTTCTGCTGACTGCCACTGTTTGCAGTTTGGTCTGCAGGTTTTTAAGCTGTCTGAGAGTCAGTGAGATTAAACCAAAAAACAAGTTTAAATCAAAGCAATGAGCTGAAAGACCGAAATCCAAGCTGTTTCACAACAAAACTGAGAAATTTCAACTATTGTTATCGTAAGAATATTATGATTACAGGCACTTTAAAATCATTCTTGATACTTTAACTGGAAATTCAAATCCTGATATCTTGAGATCAGCTACTGAGTGTGAAGGTCAGGAGTCAAAGGGGTTTCTGAACATTGAAACCACCGCGGGACTTTGATTCAAACTGCTATCATGACATAATGTGACATCAAAAAATTAATGAGCTCATACAAGTCACAATTTAAAATTGTGTTTTCTACCCCAAAAACATATAAAATAAAGACATTTCTGATTACGTGTTAGGATTTGCAACCTGTTTACATTTGGAGTGTGAAAGAGGGAATATGGGAGAATCACATCAGCATTACTTCAACATAAACTAAGACACTAAGACACTGAGGCAGGAAAGCTCAAGAAGTGCATTTCACAGCACACTGACCATGAAAGAGGATATCTGGAGATCGATTTTTCCACAGAATATCCTCATAGTACAGAAAACTCCCACAGTTAGAAGCTGCTCCGGCCTTTCAGCTTTGCAGAATGACTCAGATCATCTCCTCTCACCAACGCTGTTTTTGTTAGCCAGGTGAACGGACCTCCGGAGGTGAAATGAGGAAGTTTTACCGGTCCTTTCCTTTTTTTTCTGAGGCTCTCTGACTGAATCTCCGAAAAGAAATCAATGAAGGGATCAGGACATTTCAGTCACAATGCAGAAATCAAGCGAGAAGCTGCACAGAGCGGCAGTAAAAAGCAAACAGTGTGTATCCGGTACGACCGTAAAAACGCTCTTTCTGCATGCCTTTTCTTTGCAGCTTGTTTTTGTCACCATGAACCACACGCTGCGTCATCCAAGTCAAAATATAAAGCAAGGTCAAAACTTAAACATCATTCACTCTAGAGAGAAAACTGCTGCTAAACAATAAAACCTTTTATTTCAAAATGTAGCTGCAGTGAGTCTGTTACAGCCCGTCTTTGTCGTTTTTTAAGTGTTTCTGCAAACAAAGATCAGAGTTTTTGGTTTCATTCAGACTGAACGGCAGAGTTTAACCTGCTCAAACTGCTGACGGCAGTTTAATTCTGTTCACGCTCATTATCGGCACACCTGAGGTGCCATGTTATTGTTCTGGGGGTCTAATAGTCTGAAAAATGTCCCGTAGGACCGAAAGCTCATTTTGTACTACAGCCAAGTTTTGTACATAAAAGAAATGGAATATTATATCGATAGTAATGTTTTCATTTGTGTTTTATCACCTGAAAATAAAAATCATTGCGTTTTTATTGCCTTAAAATGAACTCTTTTTTGACGATAAATTCAGATCTCGCCATGTCGCACCGCCATGTTTTTACTGCTACATGCTTGGACATAGAGGGTGATTCACTTGGTTGCAATCTGCAACCTCACCACTAGATGCCACTAAATCCAACACACTAGACCTTTTACTGAAGTTACTTACCTTTTTTTATCCCAAACTTGGATTTTTCCCCCCTAAATTTAAAGGTGATATGAACAACATTTGCACCTAGCATATCTTCACTAATGCTAATGTAGCTATTCAGAAAAAGACCCAGATATTTCTCTTGTTTTGACAATCTAACCATAACAACACTTTAGTTTAGACTGTAAGGACTTTGACTGCTCTTACTTGTTGTGTAGTTGGTTTAGATTTGCAGAATCGTACTTTTATACTTTATGATCAGACATTTTTGCTACGAAAACTCCGGGCTAATGCTACGGAAACTCCTGAGCCTCAGAGGTTAAAGACGACACGTGACATCAACATAGTTTTGCTATTGGCTCTGAGATCCTTCAGTTATATCAGATCTTATCAGTGAACTCGCTCAAATGTAGAAAACTAGGATCATCTTGGACCAGTCAAACATCTTAAAATATTTATTTTAACCCTTTAATTTTTTTTTCAGGAAAATGAAAACTTATTCTGCACCTTTCTAAAAATTCTGTGTATTATTTCTTTAAAAATTATTTGCTTTCATGCTGTTGTTTTCTGTATGACCTTCAACCAAGTAAGTCTAACCAAACCTGCTGCCACCTCACAACACTAACATCATGTTTATTACTCATACTATGACAACTAAGGTCACTTTTCCACATTCAAATACAGAGAGAAACTGAGGCTAAAAAAGCTCAGCAGAGTTAGTATTTTCAGATCAGTAGGTCCTTGGAGCAGTGAGATTTTGTTTTTTAGGATAACAAGCTGTCGAACAAACAGTTTTGAGTCCAATTGGACATTTTCAAACTATTAGGACCTTCTGAACCTCAGACTCATGTGGAGTATTGGGGCTTTGGAATAATGTACCATTAAATTTAAGAAACTGACCTCCAGTGATTGAAACTCTCCTCTCTCTGTGGAAGTAAAGTCGTGGTGTAAAACAACTAGGTAAGTGAATAATTTACCCTCTATAACACTTAAAAAAATAAAGCATGTACAGGTGATCACTAGGGCTTTGAATTAAAAAAACAAGAGAGAAACAGTTTCCTCTGCAGAATCTGCAAAAAAAAGCTTTTAACATTCAGCAGGAACAACAGAACAAAAGCACAAGTTAGGAAATAATTAAAGCTGCGGAGTTTAATGAACCGAGCCTGTAATTAAAGTATAATCCCCTTCGGCGTGTTTCGTCCTCCTCGCTACCAGGGAAATCATACGCTGTTTAAAAATATACTGCGTCCAGCATTCATAATTCTTGCAAAAAAACCCTTTTGACCATCATGCCACTGTTGGAATATGAATGCACCATTTTGTTACAGCTGCTGATGACAGCATGCAATTATATCACCACCACGAATGATAATAAACAAAGTGAAAAACACAGTTGGCATGGTAATATCATATCCACACATCTGCCACTTCAGTATCACATGTCAGGAGTTCACATGATACCAGAAATAGCATGAGGTCTTAGCCTAGCATTCGGTTTCCGTCTGTTGCACATGTCATTGTTCGTCTCTGTTAACTGTGCTGTTGCCGTGGACAAAATGTCTCTTTTCCTCCCTGTTTTTTCCCTCCAGAGACTGGATGTTTAGTTTGACCTGCACGACTTCACGCTTAATTCCCTTAGCGGGCTAATCTTAGCACTTAAATAGCTGTTAAAGCACACAATACCATTAGCAGGCTGATACTCAGGCTGGGATTTCAGATGAGCGCCTGATGTTTATGCTACTGTTTTTTTTAACCTGATTTACTTCATATTTTAGTTGTATCATGAGAGAATATCAGCATTCAGTTTTACTGCTGTCTGTCAGAGATAATGATGATAATCTGCAGGTTTCAAATGTTTCTGTAATGCATCTTTCTGCACAGGCTTACTGTTTACTTATCACTGTCACTGATTTTCATCTTTCAACTGAGTCTTTTTCTCTCTATTGTGCATCTTTTTGTTTCCTGCTCTCAGTTTAAATGACCATGAGACAGTAATCTTTTACAGCCATATCACTGTAATTTAAAGTCCTCTGTATGCTGAACTACACTAAGAGCATTTTGGATGTAAAAGCATCACGACAACAGATAAAGATTAATAAAATGTCCTAATAAAAAGACCTTCTAATTTCCACATTAAAAGCATTGCTTGTTTAATCTCAGTCAGACATTAAATGATAATTAGTCCGCAAATCCTTATTTATGCTTTAGTTCTTCCATGTAAACAACTAAATCACAATGTAAATTAACTTATTAAATCTAATACTTAATCGATCAAAGGTTGCTTCTGTTTTCTCTGAGGAGAAAAGTGAGGATCCCGACTGTGCCGTCAGGTTTTCAGACTCTCTTCCTCCCGACGATGAGCAGCTGATGACCTTTGACTTGGCGAGGAGCTGCAGGACTCATCTGACAGCCGAGGGAGTTGTGAAAATGAGCAACACGTCCTGTACATCCTCTTGAAAATGGCATGATGGGTCACTCTGGTGTGGAGGTCAGTCACTAGATTGGAAGAGGGAGTCTATTCATACAAAGATATCTAAGAAGTTTGCTGAAGATCCAGCTGTTTGGAGACACATCTGGAGAAATGTGCACTCAGCACTCTCTGTCTGCAATGAGCAGCTTCTTGGCTCTGAGGTGAATGAATGAACATTTTCTCATGAAGACATGGATTCATATTAAATTATGAGACTCTATTTTGATGTAATCATGCCAGTGTTACTCTTGATTTGCATGATATTTGGAGCCTAATCCCAGTTTGTGGATTATAGCAGCGGTTTCCAGGACTCGGAGCCCTGCTGACCTTCATCCCAGCCCTCTAATCACAGAGCATTTTACACTCAGGATGGAAGGTGGATGTAATTATCGAGCTGTTGGATAGAAAACAGCTGTATGCTAATTCCTGAGGATCTGAGCTGAAGACCACGGGGTTAAAGGAACTTCATTAATTCGGGCTCTGGAGATTTATGTGGCAATGTGAAGAAAAGATTGCAAACAGCAACAGTCAAGTGAAGAGTGCAGCGTCGTGTTGATCTACTTATTTCTTGTTAATTTCTTTTAAAAAACAAAGGAGGTGGAGGAGGTGCAGCCGGTCGCCTGAAGCTAACTGTGGCTGCTTTGTTTTGTTTTGTTCTTCCCTGCTGTATTTTTAACTGATACGCTGTCAGATAACACAGAAATGTTTGTTTTGAAGATGTATTTTTTGATAAACGAAGCGAAACTCACTGCATTTTTTTCAACTACTTTCTAATAAAAGTCAACTTGCCTTAATTCAACCAAAGTTCTGTGAGGCTGCGACAGAAAATGTTACACTTTGCATTAGCAGTGACTTAATACAGCATTTTCTTTTCCAGGAATGTTACCACAGACAGTCAGTAGGTAAATTTAATTTTAAATATTGCAATCAGTCACCATTGCATTACCTCAGCTGACAATAGAAAGTGACTTAACATACATTTATTTTAATGAAAATCTCTGATATTATCACTTTAAATTGCACATTTTAGAACAAAGATGAGACATCCTTGAAGCGACTGTAATCAATATTTTTTTAAATAACTATGTATTAAATTACAGTGTGAGAACTGGAGTCACTTGTGTTAATAAATCTACACAAAATTATCTCCTGAATCTGCAGCTCTGCTCGGGTTTAAAGCAAAATTTTTTTAACCCAAAAGTTGGTTCTGCATCAATGTGATTCCCTTAAATTGTTTCTGCTGCCCCCAAGTGGCCAAAAATAAACAGCTATCGCGGCTTTAAAGTCCTGAGCTGCCTCATATTGTACATTGATCACTCTGCGGCTACATGACAGCTGAAGTTGTGTCGATTTCAGTGAGTCCGCTGCTGTTTTCAAGGTCAACGATTCAGTTGACTCCCTCATGGTTTTATGTCACGGACTCACATGTGAGATGAGAATAAACCTCTGATGATAAAAATCCTTGTGAGAGTTTGATTTTCTTAAACTCAAAAAACAAAACCCACAAAGCCACGAAGGCGAACACGAGGAATTAGCTTTGCAAATGATCCATTTATATTAAAAGAATTCCCTTCGCTGAAAGATAACGGTTAAGTTTAATTCAGTTTCTATGGATACGGCGTTGTTGCTATGTGACAAAGCTGAAGGATGACTTGGGGAGTGTACGTGGCATGTGAAGACATGTGATGCATGTGAGCCTATACAGTTTGTGCTTTTGTATTAATCACACAAAGGGAAGAAAATATGTTTTTTTTTTCCATCAAAAGGGACATTTATTTTGAAGAGTTATTCTTTAAGATGCATTTTTTAACATGGAAGTATTTCTAGCATTGATTCCATAGAATCGGTGATAAATTATTGACTAAATGCTAATATTTCATGCATATATTGATTTAATTTGTAATTATACAGCTGCGAGGTCGGGATTATTCTTTCCCTTCAGGCTAAAGCTCTGAGTGTGACCTGTTGCTGTCAAAGGACTCTGATTAACTGAATATCCAATTAGTCAGGGTTCATTAGCTCATTAAAGGCCGGTTCCTGCTCTCCTGCTGGTTTTCAGGAGGATTTGGAGCCTCTTTGTTTTATTGATTAGGCTTCACTGAAACACCAAATGAATAAGAAACAGAAAGAAAAAACACATAAATGTAAGTTTTCTCTTTCTTCTCGCTCCCTTCCTCCTTCTCTCTTTAGGTCCACCTCAAGTGCTGGAAGTCAAACGGCTGCTGTTGACGTTAAATGAGACGTCAGTTTATAACTCAGCATGTCTCGTTGATCACTGCGGCTTTGATTATAGCCGTGCGAAATAACAGCTCGCCTCTCTCTGCAGCCTTCCTCGATCTGCTCTGCTGTGTGCCATTTAACAGCAGCCTTTTGTCTCTCTGATGTGTTTCCGTGATAATGGTTATCATCAGCAATGTGCAATAACACTGTTCCTACTTCAGGTTGTCCGTCAGTAATTACACCCAAACATTTGTTGATGAACAAGGTGTTTAAATTCACGCTTGATTTTGTATATTAACTCTTTCTATAACTGTTGAAAACAAAAACTTGAAAAATTTCAGCACATTTGAATGAAAAATCCCTGATTTTTAAGGTAAAACAAGCAGAAAACTCCCTGACATAAAAGCTTTTTATCACATTTCTTTATTAACACATTCAATTATGTTAAATGTTTCCACTGAACTATCTATAATGCATCGATTGTGTTAGTTATCTGACCAAGTGAGATCTCTCGTGGGAAGTTAGTGCAGCTTTTTGAAAACTCTGAGCTTCCGCCTGTCATTAAAAATGTGCTATTTATTCATGTACAAGGTTACTCACACTCTGCTGGATGTTAATTAGGTCTTGGACTCAACGTATAAGTGAGACGAAGGAACAGGAGGCTCTTGGTGCCTGTTCTCAACTCGGCAGATGGATAATTCTCCCACTTCTTTTGAGTCTTTCCTCAAGACAATATGGACTTAGAGAGAGAGAAAAAAAAAAAAAGCTAACACGGGCAAGTTATAATGAGAGGAAACATGATGGATTCAAGGTCATAAAAATGGAACACAGTTCATTACAGTTTCCACCACAGTCAGGGAGCAAAAAGAGGGGCTTTGTGATGAGCAGAGCAAACGAGAAGAAGGATGTGAAAACTGTACAGAAAGATGAGGCTTTGTTAGTACAAAATAACTGTTTGTTTTTGTTGTTGTCGGAGATAAAATGGACTGTATTTTTATTTCCTGCTTCACTTGTCTTGGCGACCATTCAACAACAACACAAGTTAGCATTCACACACAGTTTAGGGTTCAAGGACACTTTGACATGCAGATGCATCGACATGAACCTCCTGAGCTCTAAGAATCAATGAGAGACTCTCATATCTGCCAGTTTAGCTGCTGTGGGTTTCTAGTTTTTGACCCTCAGATGGCTGTAAGGCAGCAGAAGAAGATCAAAACAAGACCAGGCTAGCGGCACAACTGTGCTTTGAGCTAAATGCTAATGCTAACTGGTGCTTTAAAGTGTTTATCATGTTTAAACATCTTAGTTCAGTGCAGTCGTTCTCAAACTTTTACTTCTCTTCACGCCCAAAACACAGTTCAAGCTCCTTGTCCTACAGATTTATCAATCCATAGCAACAATACGAAAAAAATGTCTAATAAAAATGAGGTTGTTTTAATACATATATATTAAAATCTGTTAATTTGCCTCATAAATGGGAAGCACATCTATGACATATCCATACAGTGTTAGTTAAACACAGCTAAGTAATAATAATAATGATAATGTACTGTGTATTTTTTTAAATGCACAGGTTTCAGATCAATAGAGACAGAATTTAAAGGAAATAATGGTATTGGAACATCAAAAAAAACAAAACAAAACAAAAAATTTTTAAAAAAATCCAAGTCGTTTAATTATTTTTCATTTACTTTCTCTGCATAAATCACATTCAGTCAA
>JAPZDV010000584.1:0-10597 GCA_029814665.1 Acanthurus lineatus
CCCCCCCCCCCCCCCCCCCCCCCCCCCCCCCCCCCCCCCCCCCCCCCCCCCCCCCCCCCCCCCCCCCCCCGCAGTGCTCGTTTCAGAGAGTTGGACCTCCCATCATTCATTCACTCAGGATCACGCTTGTCTCCACTTCCAGCAGAGGTTTGTCAGATCCCAGCACATCTCAACACAACAAGAAGGCCGACTCATCACTTCAGCTCCTTCCAGCTCGGCTGCCTTTCAGACGGGAAATTTTTTTATTACATCTTATCTTCTTCCACGCTGGCAAAAAAAAAAAAGCAACAATACACTGCAAGGTCTTTTTCAAGTGCAGGAGAGGAAGGTGGATGACTAAGCCAAGAGAGAAAAGAGAGACATTTGTGTGAGAAGTTCAAGTGTAAAAATAACATTTTAATAAAGTGAGTTTGCTTAAGTGTTAAAACTCCAGATCAGATATATTTTCCCAACATGCTCGGCTTTGTGCAGAGACTTCTTCTGAGAAACGCCATGAAATGCTGAAAAAAGTAGCATTAAAGCACTTATTTTAAGCTTCTCTAAATAAAATCAGAAAATACGAGTTTTCCATGTATTTTGGGTTGTGACGAGGTCGCCGCTGTTTCCTGCTTGAAAACTGACGAGCTCAAACCAAACACCACCCATCCTGCAGCTCAGCGCTTTTTGTTTGTTAGAAGTTTTCTACGTTTTCAGCAAAAAAAGCCCATTTTCTTTGTTTAAAAGGTCATTTAGCTCTAACTTAAATAGTCTTCAGCTCTTTTTACTGCAGAAATAACCCAGTTTTGTGAAAAAAAGCAGTCAAATACGTCCTTAACTATCAAACGCTTCCCAAAAAAAATGTGACTAGGTGATTATTTGAAGTTTTGCCACATCTTGTGTTTATATCATCACTCTTTACTCATTTGCATTTAGATTTTTGGAGCCGTTTTAGTGTTTAGGAACGAAACCAAACACGTCGCTGACAACTGACAACCTAACGATGAGAGGTCGGCGCGAAACAGACGGCTGAGTTTGAAACTTTAGCAGTAATTAATTATCAAGCCCTTGGAAAGCACTGCGGGATATCAGCCTTTCAAAACCAGCCTCTGAGGGTTTGAGAACAACATTATACCAATCAGCATTATTCCAACAGCGGGTTTCATTCATGACGTTGCACACATCTCCTCCGAGAGTCGCACACGAGCTGAAAACCTTGTACCAACCTTGTATCCATGTCAGCCACAGGACCTTTTTTTTTTTTTTGCAGATATGAAAGCTACATTCGCCTCACCGATGATAACTAATGACTCGAAGCTTGACTCCACACACAGCTACCAGCCGCTTGTGATGTCAACTCACATTACCTCGCATCACTGCTTAGCCCAACAAATAGCCGGTTTAGCATCACACCTGCAGCGGGATAAAACCGCACAAGCACTTCGCCCAAGATGGTCCCGAATAAATCGATACCTGCAGTACTTGTAACCCAAAAAGGCCTTCAAAACACACCAGGCAGGACTTTGACTGACAAGTAAACACTAAAAATACAGTAAACCCCCACTCTAAAAAGGAAAAAAAAATCAATGTTTTTGGTGGAGAGCGAGGAGAAAATGTGCTTCCAAACGTTAAAGTGAAGCCAGAAAAACGAGAAAATTGAGAAAAATTGCAATAAAAAAACAGAAATAAAACTGCAAAAAGAAAACTCAGTTATCAGATACTTCGTTTTCTTCAACTGTAATCAGCGAAGGCGAAGATGCACGACATACAAACATATGCTCCTGCAACCCCCCCACCACCCCACCCCCCCGCAGGCCAATCAGCACAACAGTGAAAAGTGAGTGCATGAAACAGACGGAAAAGCCAGATGAAGGAACGGACAGACAACAGTGGGACAAATCGGGGTCAGTTCATGAAACACACTTCTTATCAGTCGCAGTCTGAGGCCGTGTGTGTTCGCTCCGCCGTCGCCACAAAGAGCCGATCGCTTTGTGAAACGTGGTACGAGGTGTGACTCAGCAAGTTCTGTGTGTTCGAGATATTATTGTTAAACCACCGAACGACAAAGGGCCCCCTTTTTTTTGTCTGACACAGTCCCAAACCGACACACTGACACTCGACTGAAAATCAGCCAAGGAAAGAGTCTCATTTCTGAGACGATGATTCAAAACAGCGAGTGGACTCTGAAGGCCCGCCGTCTGTTACCTCCACAGAGTCCTGACAAACAGAAAATTGAGCTATTTAAAACACACAAAAAAGAGGAGAACTGGGGAGTCAATGGTCTCTACATCCTTGTTTATCATCCCATCATGGATTTCCAAGGATCTCTGCACCGCCTGCTCTCGTTTTATTGGACACAATGTGATGGTTATAAAGCAGCGGCTCGTGAAAAAACCAGAGCTGGAGAGCACATTCATCTGAAATGTGACACAAACAAGAATGTTGGGTTTGCATTTGAGTGATATTTCTCTAATAGAGAATAGTTTGCACTTGTGTTGTCCGCCTTCCCAAGATAAACCAAATCTAACAGCATCTGACTGCTTCCTGAATGCATCACCTTTTACTTGCATTTGCATCTTTTTCTATCTTTAACAAGACGTGCAGAATACTTTTAATATGACCAGGATTAACACTAATAAGATGTCAGGTGGCTCTTATAGAGGTGATTTGTTTATGACAGGAAAGTTTCATCAGCTGAGTAAAGTTACTTTTCTTGTTTTTTTCGTTGTCAGTCGTGATTGGATCACCGCCGCAGACACACACAGCTCTTTGTTGTGAGAAAGCTCAGAGGTGGAGCAGATGACTTTTCGGACATCTGGCCTCGGTGTCTAATTATGTGAATGATCCTCATAATCGGTCGGGAAAATAACCCCACAGTTTGGCAAATATTGCACTGATCCTGGAGCCGCTCGGATTTGGCATCCACATGAACAGATGACAGTGATTGGCTCCTTTATAAGCAAAGAGGGAGGAGTGGAAGTGTTTGGCTCACCTGATTGGCCGGCATGAACAACGAGGAAGCTACACTTAAACTATTTAGAAGGGTTTTTTTAGTCATTAGGAGAAAAGTGGTGTAATTAATCTTGATTATGCCTTGATTTTTACTTTCTAAACACACTAACAGTGTTTGGAATATGAATTAAATGACATTAAAGAAGAGACTTTAGCACAATAAAATAAAGACTTTTTTTAACTAAATGCTTTGTGGCTGTCAATAAAAACACAATATGACAGAATATTATTGCTACAGCTACTATTGTTTAACCATTATTTGATCAAATATGTTCCACTGAGATTACAAACCCTCTTTTTTAATGGAATTAAGGCCCAAATTCGCAGCAGCACAGCATCTCAGTCCACATACATGCACGTAATAAAAACATACAGCTTCAACTCACAGAATCCTGAGCCTAAAAAGTCGGATGGGGGGGAGGGGAAACCAGCAAGGAAGCGATTACAAATTCCAATTTAATTTGCCTCCAAACTCCTAACTGCGTTTTTTTAAGTGCTCTAATCGGGATCAGCCTATCTCGCTGCAAATCTGTCTGCATGAGGCTGCAGGGGCGGCCTTGAACTTCTGAAATACTGACACATTTAAAGCGGGAACGGCCAGGATGTGGTTCGAATTAATAACATGTGGTTGCAGAAACTCCATCATGCTGTAATGGCTCTTCTAATGTACTGCAAAAGGATGCTAAACAACGTGCTTCGATGGTGCAAAATCCCAATTAAGAGCAAAATGAGGCACTTAATGAAAAATGAATTAAAACAATAAATTTAGGTTTGAATTTTTAATGACAATACAAACAAGAGCAGATAGTAACACATCTTAAAAATGTGATTACGTGCATGTTTGTATATTTTCTATCCAAAACTTTCATCTGTTTGGGCCGTTAAAGGCCACATTTTAACACTTTTTATATACGGCACAAATACTTACAGTAAAATCTGCAACAAAAAAAAAGTGCGTATCGGAGTATGTGGGAGTGTTTACAGTCGCCTTGATGTAAGCTTTGTGGAATTAATTCATTATTTCTTAAGTAAAACAGTAACTAAAGCAAACTTTTAATTAAAAGAGTAGCCGGTTCCAGCCAAGCATTTATACGTGGTGCCAGTATACTGCAGGCAGGAGGCCAGCGTTGGCCCGACATGACAACGATTGGACATAAGTAACACAGTGAAGAAGGCTCATCACGCCAACAGCGGTCCGACTCTGGCTTCCCGTTCGGCTTAAGTAGTCTCTCTTTGCACCCCCCACCCCCCTTTGCAAACCCCCACCCAGATACTGAGGATTAACTTAAACCATCTTAGTAATTAAGAAGCTGTTACATTTTGTCTGCTTTCCTAGTTAAATGAATATATACGTACACAGATGAACTCATAAATACATGAATCAATACGAAGTTTTAACCCAAGAAATGACATTTTTCTTCACATTTAAGAAACAAAAATTCTCTTTTTTTTAACTTTTAAATTCAGCGAGACACAAAGCAAACCTCCAACATCCAGTGAAATGGATTTCAAGCATTTCAGAATGAGAGTAATGAAGTCTGAGCAGAACTTTTAATTGTATGAACTGTTATCTGCCGCCGATAGACTCGTGCATTTAGGCCAAACTCCCCCCCCTCACGTCCTCAGAGATCTCTATGACTAATTCATTATTCTAAGCTCTTTAAGGTTGGCACTCAAAAAAAAAGCAGCAGTGATCACCGAGAGCTGACACAAAGAACGTGGAACTTTTATTATTCTTGGTCTAATTTACTCTGGATTGACCGATCATCCACCCCCCCCTCCGATTGTGAAGAAATCACACATGCTTTGCTGAGTAATTTCATGTGGAAAAACAAACGCTGGCGCTGATAGGTGTGTATGATAAATGCAGCGTTAGACTGCATCCTGATTCCTTTTTTTTTCAGCTTGCACCTTATCTCCATCCAAGACTGATGGTTTGGATGCCAGCAGCCAAGAGTCAAAGTCACCCCTCCTCATATCCAGAGCTGGAAATACTCAGAAAAGTGGGAATATTTCTCTCGTGTCGGACTCTTCTCTGTTTGAAGAACTCAAACTCCCGTCATATGAAAAGGTATTTTTTGGCCCCGTCATGCGTTCAATCATACCAGTTGATTTTCTTACACTAATTAATAACAAATCAAACAGAGTCCGGCCTTTTGCTTTTCAAAAAGGGGATAAAAGATTTCACTGCCCTGTGGCACAACACAGCTATTAATCTACCAGTGGGAGGTTGAAAGGCTTTTAATCAATACCAACGACTCAATGATGACTTGGCCAGCAGCTCAGACTTTTTGGCATCTCTTTCCCCATCTGTAACCTCTGTTTTGGAACAATTAATCCTTACCAAAATTTATTTCCAACCTCACCTGCTGGGAGAAACTTGAGTCCACCTGCTGGGTTTTTAGTTGTTTATGATTGGTTGATGATATGACTGAAACACTGTATGCAGTCAGGATTTCAGAAAAACTAAAGTCAGGGGTCCTTAAATGCATCGTTTCTGCTTAAAAAGAACAAACTTCGCAGGTTTCCAAAGAAATTCCTACATATATTTTTATATTTTGTCTATTTAGTGTTTTTCACAACACAGTTTGCCAAGAATTTGTGAATTTTTGTTATTGATTTTGTCAAAAAACCCTGAAATCAGCCTATAAAATACCAACATGTGTAGCTTTGGATTATACGAGCGCCTGCTTTGCACAATGGACAGCCTTTTTTTATTCCACACATTCTTTTCCCCTTTTCAAAACAGGGATCTACATTACCCACAATGCAACTTGACTGACAGTAGTTAATTGGAGAATCAGCTGCATTATAAAACCTACTGCTTCACAGAAAGTAATATGGAGGAATCGCCTCAGTGTGTTATATGATAGTTATGTTCCTGGTAAACCTGAGGTTAAATCAGTGTCTTCACAGGTCCATTTCATCACCTTCAAGGTTCAAACCAGCTGCAAATAACAAACTACTGAAAGGAAAGTTTGCTGCATTGATAGTTTTGATGCAACCACCAACATGCAGCTTTTCTCGCAGGTTCCCTGTAATCTGCACGCTGTTCAACACAACATGAAAATCTGATACCTCTGCACCTGATTTAGAGTTGATTCAGACCTGAAAACACATTTTTTCAAAAGGTAATGCAGTAAGAAAACTAAAGAAGGAGCTCTACAGGATCACAAGTCCTTGAAAAGCAAGAAAAAAAGAGTCATGCATATTTGAGCTGCAATAAGACACACATGTTGTGCAAACTGGCTGCACCACATAAAACCAACCTACTGTTGCTGCAGAAGCTGCATGCGGAGCTCATGCAGCCCCTTCATATTTCTTCTATAAAGACCTGAGACAGTATTTTTGCTTGCTTTTGCTCTAATCTGTATCTTTTCTAGTGAATGAAATTAAAGCAAAATTAATCAATTTCTCTTTTTTTTTGCTCCGAGGGGCCCGTGGGACCCCTCTGATACCCCATTTTAAGAGCCAAAAGATTAAACTAGAGCTAATTGAACAGGTTCTTAATGCACTTCTCCCTGTCTGTCAGAGGAGGACAGAGGATGAAGTTATGAGGACTGAGCAGCTCATTTTGATGCAAGTGCTCCACTTCCACGTCGCTCCATCGGGGGGGGGGGGGTCCGGCAGGGAATCGCATACATTTTGCAGAGGCAGTGTCAACCACTCCAGCGTCAGGTTAAGAGTTGAGTGGACACATAAGATTTAAACTCACCAAAGTGACTCCTCGAGCAGAATTTGTAAGCGTGGAGGCTGTAAAATCTGAGAGGAGGGCGGGAAAAAAAAGGGATATCACTAATTTAACATAAGCGCTTAAGGACAGGTTTAAGAGCTACAACTTATTTTTTATTCATTAAAGACAGCGAGTCAGAGATGTTTACTGAAATGTTAGCCTAACATTTTTCACATAGGCTAGAATTTTAATCAAACACTAGCCCGGCCCCGAGCGAAAAACGTGGAGGAGCTGGCAGCTTTTTTTCTTTTTTTTGTGTGGGCTTAATAATCCCGTTTCAAAGGACTTATAGTCAAATTATTAGGATGTCTTGTGGCGCTAATACAGCATAGCAGAGAGTATTATAACTGTCTGGGTTTCCTTTTCTTTAAAAGTGTGACGGACTGAGTCGGCAGGAATGAGGTGGACCGAATAAGCAAACAAGGAAGCCGAACAAGTAACTGAAATATTAAGAGTAATCTACAGAAACTTTGGCATGGGCAGGACCTGTAACTCCGGCCGTCACACAAAACTATGTAACCTAATAGAAGAATTGATTAAACTGAGCGTTGCTCAAACCGACAGTTTGCTGCAGGGCAGGAAAAAAAAAAGATGTTTTTATAGACTGGAGTTAAAGAATATACACCCGAGTCAAGTGAGGGCAGAGCCATTAATTCTGTTCCAGCAGAACTGCTCACAGGCGAGTTTCAGTGCATAACTCACAGCTGAACTAAATGTAAAGCAAAGTTGTGTTTGCATGCAGATCAGCTGAAGTGCAAAACTAACTTCAGATTTGGGATGTAAAACTCACTTAGTGTCTGTTTTTTTATTGCAATGCTTTGAAAAACTCACATTAATTACTGTTTTAAACATTCGCTGCACCTTGAAGTAAAGATAATTTAGCTATTTTCAGTCATGATATCATATTTTCACGCAGTCTCAGTTTGATTGGTTGAAGCACAAATAGGTCAGTCGGCTTCTTATGATATCATAGTTTCAGTATTGTTCACAAAAACCCCAGCAGAGAGGGAGTGGAGGATTTCCTTCGGAGCGGAGGTTATTGTGAAATAGTCGACGCTGCGAGTGGTCTGACTGAGCGTCTGTGCCTCCATCTTTGTGTTCTGCCATTTTTAGATAGAGCTCAATGTGATTTTCTGGGGTTCGCAGCTGAAAATAGACATCTTATTTCTCTCTTATTTCTCTCCGGGGGAGAAAAAATATATACTCTGACTCAAAAGTGAAATGATGTCCATGACGTAACTTTTTTTTTTTTTTTTTTTTAAAGTGGGTTAATGTTCCAGCGTTTAATTGGAAATTTAATTAGTAATGATTTCCCGGCTCAAACATGAAGTTCCGTTTGACACAGTTTGGATTACATCCTAAATCGATAGCTTGTTGGCTGGAGGTGGAAGTTAAAAAAAAAAAAAGTCTAATATCAAAACGAAAGCCCAGAATGCATTTCAGCATTATGTTTTCCATCAGATCTGATTCGTTTTTTGCCACTTTTCTCTGCTGTTTTTCTGTCTGGATCTGAAGGCTTAGTGAGTTCCCCTCTAACACCGACGCTGAGTGTGTTTGAATTACAGACGACAAAACAACAGAGGCCTGTTTTTGTGCTCAACATGATCACTGAAGTCAGCCAAATCCAGCGCAGTCAATGCTATGCTGGCCTAATTTGTAAAGCATTTGTTTCCCTTTGTTAAAATCAATGTGACTAAGATTCAGACTGTATGTTCGGCTCTCTGCAGCCAACGAGTCCCAGACAACATTATAGATTGATTTCTGGGTTATTTTCGAGACAAAGTCAACACAATAAATGGAGCCAGTGTGCTCTGTTCGCTAATCGGTTCGCTCTCAGAGCTTTTTTTTTGTTCAACTTTTTGGCTTTTCATTTGTTTTGTTTTTTTTTAGAAAAAGCTGCACATGTGCCAATTCAACATATTTATTTTAATCATATTCATAACCTCTGCAGCAATTTCCATTTTTCTTGAGATGTCACAAAGTTTAATTTAGGGTGTCAGAGTTCTGCTCTTACATGAAACATTCAGCAGTCAAAGAAAGAAAGAAAGAAAACTTGGAAATGCTACAATATGTTAGAAAAAGTGAGGAATAATCAGGCAGGATTTAATCAAAAAATGCTTGATTTACATGGAAGCTGTTATGTTTCGTTGATATAACTGTTCTGTGAACTCGTTGGGAAGCAGATTGTGAAACCTGAGGCTGAACGCTGAAGCCATCAGGACAGGCAGAGCTCCAAAAAAAAAGGAAAAAAACCCCAAAGCGTAGCCAGACTATGAAGAACACTGCAATGTTTATTTACATCAACTTTTAAAGCTGTTGTGTTTCTGCACACAAACAAACCGCAAAGAGGAAAGTGTGACATTCAGACGGAGGAAACAGAAAAAAAAAACGCCAGCATCTCGTCTTTTTCAGGGGGATTAACAAAAGAGCTGACAGTTACATGGAACATCTCGAGGCAGGTGTACAGGTGCGAACATTTCCCATAAATCACGACGGAAATGTCAGTTTTATGTTATTACTTCTGTCCACACACACACACATCTGAAATATAACTGGAGCAGGATGCAATAGAAGAAGCTGCTAATGTAGCCTGGAGCTGCTAGCCTGAAGCAGGTTGAGGTCTTTCTAACTCCACATCCATGGATTCGTCCACAGGGACCGGAGGGGAGATTTATGCAGCCTGCAGCTTGTATTTACAGTAAATCTCGCATGACATGACTTGACACAACATTAGAAAAATGTCACCAACTACCTTCCATGGAGACGGGTGTCAAAACACTAAGACTGATCTACAAGAACATGTCGCGTGTTTAAACACACGTCCACTTCTGCGCTGCCGGCAATGAGAAACAGCCGTGAACTGTGGAAAACACACCAGCCGGACGAGGTGAGGTGCAGCAGCCGGGGAAGCGATCCCACAGCTGCAAATGATCCTGTGCAGAGAAAAAAAAATGAAGCTTTGGACGATTGTTGGAGGAGGAAGCTGACGTTGGTTGCCAGACTGCAGTATGCATGTCCGAGTCTTTTAGCAGATTTGCAGCGGTGGGAATTCAGTGTGTGTGTGCCTGTGTGTGTGTGTTAGGGGCGGGTTGAGACGGGGGGGAGTGGTTGCATGACACTGAAAGTTATGCCAAAGCTAAAAATCTGGTCATATTTCTTCAGTTTCCACTTCAGTGATCGCAGACAAATCCTTCACATGGAGGCCAACAGTCCACAGAGAAGTGCAGCTGATATGCAGAGCAGGAGGACCGACACTTCTGCACCACATGGTTCAAGTCTTCTGACACTGTTTATCTCTTTAGCTTTTTACAGTCTGAAAAATGACTGTGTGAAAGTTTAACTACATGATTACTGACTTAACTACTAAAAATCTTTTTAAAAAGTCATGAATAAAACAACATATGTAGATAAAATTACATACGAGCCGGCACCTTAAAAGCTGAAAGTGAACCTGAAAAACTGCATCAACAAACTCTGAGTGATGTTAACAAGAGACAGTTTGGCTAATAGTTTCACAGTTTTTAGGGCTTTTTTAGCCTTAAAGCAGAGTTTCCAGTTCTCAAAAACTAATGTAACATTCAAAGTATAATGTCATTAAAAGTATTGAGGAGCAAATCTTAAAAAACATATAAAAAGCTGAAATAAACCACAGTTCTCTTTTGAAACAAATATATTTCACACTTTGCAAAATTTGCTGTGGTAGAAACAGGAAGCTAAACTCAGTCAAACAGCAACAAAATGCCTCCACCAGCTTCTGCAAAGTTCACTAATTCAATAATTATATCTTTTTCATTTAATTCATAGAGAAATCGATATGAAACAGACAATTCATCCAGCCAGGTTAGCTGTTTCTATCACCAGGCTGACTGGCTGCAG
>JAPZDV010000585.1:0-10587 GCA_029814665.1 Acanthurus lineatus
TTTTTTTTAAACCGTGTTGGGGGTTAAATATAAAAAATTTGAGCGGCCCAAAAACAAAGCGCTGCCCGCATAATAAACAGCCCAAACACCCCCCCCCCCCCCCCCCCCCTGCAGATTTTGAGGTAATATTATAAATGTTCTGATTAATGGAAATAAATAAGGTTTTATTTTGGATCACATTTTGTTCAGTTTTATTAACAGTACCAAGGCATTGTCCTGGTACTGTGGATTACTGATGGATTTTTTTCTCTCACTCTGATCTGCTGGAACAGCATCCTCTCTTTGAACATCATGATTTAAAAACTTAGCACTGATCAAACTTGAGCATGAGAAGTCATGCTCAAGACAATTTATGAATTCCTTTTTTGCAACTTGCATGAATTGACCAAACTTGATATTCCCTGTCTGGCCATTAAGAGTTGGTAACCAATGCATGTATCAAAAGCATCCTGAACAGCTACTGTGAGCACTTGTTACAGTTTGAATAAAGAGCAAAATTCCCACTTTTTTCATTCATTAAAAGAGGCAGATAAAAAAAAAAACCTCATCCAGTGCTACTTTCACAGTCCGTGCAGCAGTGTATTTTGTTGCACTTGATGCTTCTGAAGTGAAAGCAGCTCATGGGAATTATAAGAAATGACATGGATAAAAGGTTTTATTCTTCATATTTTATGTAATCCATCATGCCTCTTAATTCTCAACTGGATATTTGTCTTAACATTTTGTACTAAAGCCTTCTCATTCTCCTTGAATAAGAGCCTCGTTTTCTGTATTATCTCATAGCAGACAGAGGCAGAATTGAATGTGAAATATTTCAGATGCTACTGAAGTGCAACAAAATTTGTAAAAATGTTTTTCAAAATCTTTTTGTCTCCAATTACCATCCTGTTTTCTATAAGGTTCTGAGGACTTGTGTGCTGATGGTAATGATGCAGTACTTGAATTTATATCGTACAGCATGCAAACATCTCTCAGTGACTTTCTTTAGAAATGAGAAGTTGTTAGTTTAGTGATACATATAATGCCAAACCTTTTTCATGCTTGTAAAACATGTGCACATTCTACTGTTACTGTTCAGAATGAGTCACAGTACGTGTCAAATGTGATGATCAAAGGAAATCTCTTTACAAAATAGTGACATGTACTTGAAAAGCATGACTGCCTTTAACCAAACAATGGTCTTGTTGATCATCCATTAGTAAAATAACAGACAGCATTCATCTGGATGGCATTTTAAGCCATAAACTATTGGAAGAGGTCTTCTGAATCATACAGACAAGAGCAGCTGACATTACATGTTACAAAGAAGCAGCAGCTTGAGGCGTGGAATAGTGCAGCACAGTTCAAACTAATGCTAATGCAGCTGAAAAGACAAACAAAACAGCAACAAAAGAACCATTTCTCTAGAATGCTTGTGTAGGCACAAGGCACAGCAAGTCAGCAAAGACCCAAACTTGGCCCACAAGGCTGATATGAATTCATGTTAGTTTGCATGAAAGAGTTGAGTAATCCACAGGGGTGCCGACCCTGAAGAACTCTAAGATTGTATCAAAGGCCAAAATAAGTTTCAAAAGAGAAAATTTAAAGCCTGGAAAAAAGGCAGTGGGTGGATGCCTTAGGCACACAAGGAACTGAAGAGTTATACAGCCCCTACCCACCAAGACAAGCTGGGTACAATTCAATATTCATATTCTAAATGCTTTACCAGGTCTTAAGTCAAGCTGTCAGGACCTCTTTTGCTAACAGAAAGGCAGTGAAACAACTCAGTCTCCCATCAAACTATTTAAACACAAAGAAAACAGGCTTACTATGGTACAGAGACCTCTAATGAATCAGTCACCAACAAATGAGACAAAACAATAGCCAGTAAAAGTGTGGAAGGGGAACACTTGCCAGAGATTTCAATACCTTCCTGCTGAAGAACATGGAGGAAAAAGCAGCAGCTGTCTTCTATCAGTAAAAATTGGCTAGCTCATTTTCCTCCAATCCAGAAATCCATCACCAAATATGCCAAACCATCAATACAGCTGTAAACTAATGCCTGATGTCTGCCTAGTGACAGGCTTTAAATGTATTTTAATACAACTCTCTGTTTCACAGTGGCGACAACTGCCAAGTATCCAGGTTGATACTTGCAGTGAATAATGTTTTATGAGAAACGTGGCTTGTGGCTTGTGACTGAAAAGGGTGTCAAAAACAGATAGACCATAAAACAGGGAGACTGTCTAGAAGGTGCCTTTGAAGAGAAAGCAAAGCTGAGAGTTTTCTAGCATATTAAAAATGCATGTTTGACATTTTTAAGCATCAATATGACTTGTCTAAGTTTTGTAATACTTTTGTGTAGAGACCACAAAGTGACGAAACTGTGAAGAGATCAGTGGCCTGCTTGATGGCCTCACATCAGTGGTGATTTTCCTCTCAACATGAAGAAACACTTATTTAAAGTACTGCTGCATGTTGTACTATTTCACCTTCACTGGGTTTACTTTTCTCTGATTAGGGTGGCCTAAGTGGGGTACTGACTATGAAGGGTGTCATGAAGTATGCCTGCATACAGATGTGTACATATGAATAGCATTTATTTAGCACTGTGTTTTACAACTAAATCCACTGTAATTACTGACATTACAACATCTTGCAGTCTCTTAACATTGTGTTAATAATTTTGATTAAAAAGATAACAGACCTACCAACCATATAGTACAAATGCAATGAAGAGCAGTCATATTAAACTCTTTAAGATCGTAAACAGAACTGAAGGCTACATTTAGAAAAATGTGTGTATTTAAAAATACAAACAAAGTAACAGCACCAATCTTGACTTTTGGCTCATCCACTTATTTGTCATTTTATTAAAGAGCCCATTATAAAGAGCCCACAGGCCATTTTATTGATGTGTGTTGTAGCAAACACACATCAATATATACAATAGAGATACAATGGAGTATTGAGGCCAAATTACAGCACAAAAAAATTGAGATTTTGATAATAAGGTTGTAATATTATGAGGATATAGTTGTAATATCCTTTGAATGTTGTAATACATTACAAAAATTAAGGTCCAACCAATAAGAATAAATTTATAATATTTTAATGAATAGTTTTAATTTAATGAGAATAAAGTCATAATAATTCAATAAAAAAGTCATGATGTGATGGTTAAAAGTTGTAATTTTAGGCTATGGCTAGCCAGCATGTTTTTTCAGAAGGGATATGTCGAGAGCTACCTGCACCTAAATGAGAATTTCATAAAGCTGTACATAAATAAAGGTTTCACAAATAATTAATTACTTCATCATTTGGCACATATGCAGCACATTGTCTTAAGTATCAGGACACTGCATTTTGAGAAACTATGTGTATTCTGAAAAAAGAACTACACTGACTTGGAGGAAATTGTTCCTTTTGTGAAAACGATAAAAACAGGTGCTTGACAGAGGACTAGTTGAATAATTACAGGAGAAATGTTTTTAATTTATTTTAAAAATATGTTGCCCTGTAACAATTCTGTTCATTAAGATCTCAAACACCACCAGTAAAGGGTTAACTTATGCTGAAAGAACCAACCTGAAGTGAAGCTAAGTGGCAGAGTCCTCATTTAGCTCTGCCAGACTGTTTACAAATGAGCTGAGATCTGACTGGACTAAACCCCAGCAAGCTTGTCTGAGCTAGAGATACTTTTTAAGCAGCAGCAACAACAAGTTCGCTTTCCTGCAAGTAAAGTAGGAACCTGTGCTTCCCCACATATCTTAATAAAAAAAAAGAGTTTTCAAACAATATTTATCTACTCTGGTAAAATACTTTTACACTGTTAATTGTAGTAGAGTATTTTGACATATAGACGTTACTTTCGGCCATTTGCTTTTGCTGCATATCTGCTGTTTTTGGGGTCCTCACTGCACAGCTTTAGAGGAAAAGTTATCACTCATGATCAGCAACATACATCTATTGCTACTGCCTTATTACCGCACCATACAAAAACACAGATATACTTTTATATTACCACAATGCACAGAGTCGACCAGTGGTTTTGATAGTCGGCTGGTCCACCAATTAATTATGTTGTAATTACTGCAAACTACATAACACTACCATAAAAATGTAGTCGTATACCACAATATTACCTTTTAGGTGTATGCCCATCTTATAGAAACTAATCAGGCCTCTCTGAAGCCTTATCAGAATTATGTGCTGTTTTCTTTTATTCTTTCAAAAGCCTTTTGATTTGATATTATACGAGTTATAAATCATCTGCATCTCATGCAGAGTCCTTACTGTTATGTGAGGTGCTTTTTTTTTAGCTTTTCTTATAGCTTATATAACAGCTATACTGTAAATATGATCTTAAAACTCTCATCCATTACCTTCGCAACAACTAAATTCAAACAAATCATAATATGCATAGAACTACAATTTAAAACCTATTTTTGTAACTACAAAAGAAGGAAATACTTACTAAAGAACATGTGGCTCAACCTTTATATTGCCCTTGTGATCTTTAAATAAAAATTAAGCTTTCTTTGCTCATAGTTCAGTCTTTAAAACCATATCATTGATATTCTTCCGTGTGATCTCACAATTACTCTGAAACTCAGAAAGTTGTGAGTAAACAGTTTTGCAAACCCTCTTTCCAGTAATGTCCAGTCAGTGTGGTGGAAACACTTACTTTATCCACAATCCACACACAATCTTTCCATTATTCTAATTACAAATGTCAATATGAACTCAGTTCACAGATTGATTCTACTCACTCATTCACTCACAATATCTGCACAAAATGTGTGTCCCACACATTCCATTTTTTTTCAATTGGCTGTCTTGCTTCTATCTCTGTTCTTGTGTCCTTGTACTGCAGAATCTTTTGGGGCCCAAGTGTTGTCCCTATACGCAAAAACACATTTTGCCAGAATAGTTTCTTTTCCGTGTTCTTGACATGCCTTTTCACTGAGAATGGATTGGTTTGCAACCTGTGTGAACTTGATTGCACAAGTATGCCAGCATTCATTTAGGCATTCAAGCCTCAGTAAGCCCAGTGTAAAGCAGCAGAGAAAGAGGACAACAACAGAAAGTTTTTTAAGTACATCTTCTGTATGCTATTTCATCACTGAAGTTACCCCTGAGAATCCTGAAAAGGCAATAGATAACCAATAATGGCAGTTTAAAAAAAATTTAAAAAGTTTGGTAATTGAGGAGTAAGTGCTTGGTGCACATTTAAAAAGACTGCTGAAGCCAAAGCAGCAGACAACTTAAGCATCAAGGGCTAAGAGAGTTCAGGCCCATAACTATTTAGATTTTTTTACTTTATTTCAGCAGCTGTTATTTTGTCATTACATTTCGAGCAATAATTTTACATTTAAACTTAAATCAAGGAAACCAAGATCTTTATTGAATGTTGAGGAACCAATCAGACCCTCTTCACGGAAATATACGGGTAAATATCAAGAAAAGGGGATTAAAAAGAGAATAAAAGTCAGTGCTCTGTTTGAGTCTATGACACTCAGGGACTGATCATTATTTTTAAGAGGAAGGGATGGATGCTGCCTGATATCACACAGAATAATCAACTCTGTTACACTCTGTTATAGTCTTCATCCTTAACAGATGGCCAACTTGGTGGGGTAAATAGACTTAAGGGTCTGGACCCAAGCAAGGCTGGTTTGGTTGTGAACTGCAAAATATTTTTCCTTGAGCCTCTTTAAGTGAGTGAGGTGAAACGCATAACTGCCCACCAGTAATCACCGAATTTGCTTATATATCAACAACGAATGCAGAAGTGTTGGATGCAAACAGCACAGAGGGAGTGATGGTCAACAGGACAAACGGCTGATTTCTTGAACAAATCCTTCTTTGTACAAACTGCATCATTACAAAAGCTGAGTGCATTTCAACAAAACATGGAGCCCTCAACCACACAAAAGCAACAAAATTTAACAAGACAGAACATCACACACACATCACAGCATGCACACAGCCAGCACTAGCAAAGTGCAAATTAATAAATGTTTTCCTAAATAAACTTTAACATACACAACAGCAGTCAGAATAATATTAGTAAGTTGGCACAGCAGCAGTTTTTAGATGTTAAAAACTCCCCCTTTGATGACTGAATTTTACTTGAAAGCAAAATCCTTATGTCAGAGAAAGCCTCAGTTTTTCTGTTGTTTCATAAATATTGGCCTCTAGACTTGTAATGGTGTTTATTTAGCTGCTGGTTTACTATATCTTGCTGCATTAATAGGATTCTCTCATGTCAGTAGCTCTCCTTTTTACCATGTTTGCAATTTTTAAGCTCTTCTGAAGGCCACACAGTGTTGATGCAAGCAGTATGTTCCACAGTAAAGCAGGATCATTACTATCAATCTCTCATAGCCTTTTCATTCTCCCATGGAATTGCAGGCAAGGGTCTCTGTTCATGTTCCACTCCCCTATTTGTTCATCTGTCACATCATTCCAGTGGCCCATTGGACTATATGAAGCAGGACACTTTGTGTGGAAGCTGTGCCATCATTCAGCACTGGAGGCTGTTCACCTGTATGCCGCTCATGAACACGTAGCTTCTTCTTTGTCAAGCATGGGTTAGGAGAGAGGACACGAATGATACAAAGGTTTTTTATTGTCCAGCCATCTGGGTTCCTTCTGCCCTCTATTTTAAAATAGACAGAGGTCAAGGGTCACAATGTTATATGTTAACTAACTTATATGCAGGTAAGGAGGAGTGTGAGGTCTAAAGAGGGTAGGTTAGGCCTTTTTTTACTTGAGGTGCATCCCAACCACCCCCACACACCCACCCACAGACATACCCTCTCTAAATTTTAACAGCCAAATTAGGACAATTACAAAATCAGCCCACAACCATCCTAAAAAAAACATGGAACCAGGAACTAAAGGGTTTCTGTCTAGACAAGATACAGAAAATCCTCTTCATGCATTTATTTTCAGCACACTAGACTATTGTAACCGTGTCTTCACAGGTCTCAGTAAAAAATCAATCAGACAGCTGACAGCTGCAGCTCTTTCAGAATGCTGCAGCCTGAGTCCTAACTTAAACCAAGAAAGAAGAGCATATTATACCAGTGCTTAAATCTCCCCACTCACTTCCTATGTGTCAAAGGACAGCTTTTAAAAATCCTTGTCTTCAAGCACCAAAAGGATACAGACCTACATACATCTCTGATTTCCTCTAATGCTACAAGGCATTCAGACTCCTTGGGTCATCTGGGGCAGGTTTACTTAATGTCACAATATCAAAACCAAGCAAACACCTTTAAGTCTTTATGCTCTTGTCTGTAAGACAAGCTCCTGATTACCTGAGGTCCGCTGAAACTTAGACAAGATCTCATTTAATCATGGCTTAAAACATTTTTTGAAAATAAATTCAAACATTACTGTTTACTGCAGCTTCACATATTAAAATCACATATTAACTACTGTCACAACCGTAAACACTGAAAAGCTACGTCAACAAGTGGCAGTGGCAAAACTGTCAGTTTTAGCGCCAGTTTTTAATTGTAAGCAAAATGGTAACATTTGTAACAATCAAGGATTAGTCCCACACTCCTGCTTTTGGTAACAAGCAATATTTAGAAACAATGGACGTAACATCCAAGGTTAAATCTAAATTGCAATGTTGCCAAAGTTTTGGTAAACCAAGTCCTAACAAAAGCCAGAAGCCACTAATAGCCTAAAGATATCAAGTATACAGTTATATACAGCAAATCCTGACATTTTCCTGGTCAATTTTCTTTGAATTGACAAATCAAATAATTGATTAATAACTTCTGCTCTGCAGTGATCTGTTCTGCTCTACAAAAAAAGTTGATGGATTGCTATATATTCTATCTTTACTAGAGCTGCAGTGCAGTAAAATTGAGACTCTTACCTTGGGGCTTATCTCAGTACCACACAATTTGAGAAAGTAAACACACAGACAGCAACTCAAATAAATCATCTGTCATTATGATAGCCTAATTTTCAATATAATTTTCAAATTTAAAATAACTACACTTAAGAGGAAAACAACTGTTTATTAAGGTTGTTTTCAGATAGCTGTATCCATAGTGAGGGTGAATTGGGTTCAGTACACTATGAAACCTGTATGTGTCAACAACTAGCTTCAAACAGAATGGTCAAATGAGTAACATGCGCCCACAAGCAAGACAGAGAGCTCCTCCAGGCAGGACAGGAAACAGCGAGCTGAGACTAGTGCTCCATTTATCACAACTGGTCCTTCAGCACTGTTCTGTTCCACAAGGCCTGCTGCTGCACCATGGATCAACAGGGGACATGTTTGAACAGCTGACCAAAAGACAAGAAGGTGGGAAGTGCAACAGCAGAACACCGTCAGTGTTTGCTAACAGCTCTGTTGTGAGACTAATCAAGCAAACTGATGATTTGAGCCATATACACATAATAGGTAGGTGTTCAGGTATTATGTGACCTGTGGTGTCACTGTAGTATAGCGTGCTAGCATACAAACATTTGATAAGTATCACTAAACCTAAGCTACAGCTGAGCACAAGTGTTTTTCTTTTTTTCAGGCCAGGTCATGATAAAGGAATGTAAGCATGTTGAGAATTTCTGAGCTCAGTCTTGAACACTGAGGTGAAAAAACATTTCTGCTTGTGCTGAATATCTCCTCTGAAAGCATGCTTGTGACAGGACTACAGAGATACTTTGTTGCCACGGTTGCCAGCAGAGGCATTTCTTCCGCATGCATTTTCCATCCACCAAAGGGTCAGCATCAAGGATGATGGTTGGAAGAGACATGTACATCTTCACCTTAGTTGTACTTTCTCATGGAAACTTTCATGTCCTGAAGTCGCCTTGTTCTGTCCAGATGAAGTGATTCACTGCAGCAACCCAGACAGACCTTTCTCTTTCTGCTTAGTGTTGATGTGGTGCTGCTACTTCCCTCTCCTGCCTCATTTTCTCCCCTTTCTGCTTGAGGCTGTTGTCTGCATAGAGACACTGCTGTTGCAAGATTCACAGCTTCTTCCACACATGCCTTAAATGTGTCATCCAGGTTTTTACAGAGGCTTCTCTTAAACTAGTCATCCACAAAGCAGGAGATTTGCAGCACTTGTTCCACCCGCTCTGTGTATCTCACCTCTAGCATATCTCCCCCTGTTACTTGCTTCATCTGTTTGGTGAGTATGTTGTCTTCAGCTTGCTTAGTGAGGATTTTACTGCCAGTGTGTTCCAGTGCTGCTGTGAGTGAGGACAGTATGACCTGTTTCTCTGAGGCCAGGGCATCAGTAAGGTCATAGAGTGGCTGAGGGAGCTTGCTGAAACTCTCCAGAGTGGCAGTGTCCTGTCTTTTGGCATGTCATGTACTCATAACCAATACTGCACAGTCAACCTGTTGCTCAGGGATGTCAAGGTCTGCCTTTAAAAAACAAACAAACAAACAAACAAACAAAAAAATATTCCTTTTTTAGTCCATGAAAATTCCTCAATTCAAGTGTATGCATGCTCTCAAGGCAGATTCCATCCATCAAGACTTTGTTCATGGCCAAATTTAAATTGTAGCCAAAACAAGTGAGCCAAAAAACAAGCAAACTCCAAAAGGCCCTTATTCATAGGAGAGGAGAGGAGAGGAGAGGAGAGGAGAGGACTGTAAAGCCTCTAAATGACTCCTATCTTCCTCTGCTCTGTGGTGGCTGAATACTACACAGTTTCCTTCAGCTGTTTTATTAATAAATGGCTGTCACCTCTTTGTACATGCAAGGCATTTCATTAGTGGAAAAGTATGTGCTTGATGGCACACTGTACTAGAGATAGACTGATATGTTTTTTTCAGGGCCGATAGTGATTATTAGTAGTCAAGCCGGCCAATAATATTTGAAGCTGATATTCATTTGCAATAACAGTGAAAATATTGGCATTAAAATTTTTAATAATACAAACTCCAACACTTAACTTCGTTTAAATGCCTTTGAGAACGTTTATTAAACAGCTTTTCAGATTTGCAACATGTTAAAGGTTTTTTTTTTATCTTAGACAATAGACATCCTAGTTTTTATTCTGCCCTCCCTAAACACCTGGTTCAGTTTGGCAGGCAGGTAAACAGTTCTTCACACAGAGACAACGCTTTGGGATTTTACCCACGATTTATTGACTCAACATGAAGCACTGTAAAACTCTGAAAAAATACAATAAAAGTAAGATATAAAGGAAATATACGTTGTATATTTGCACCATTGCATTGCACATATAAAGTTAAACATCTGTAACAATTCAACAAACTTGTGTCTTTCGAAAGTCCGCTAGCTTAATGCTAATATCTACGGGAAAACACATTGTGATGCTGAACATTAGCATTGAAGTTCAGTAAACAACTCGAACGAACCTATCACAATATTTACAATAATATCGGTCTATCCCTAACTTGTACACTGACATGGCAAACTTCATCAGGTCAAGTAAACCAGGTTTTTCCATTATTCTGTGGGCATTGTCGAGATGGTGCCCAGAAAACGATGTAGGCTTTGTAAATAATTGGCAGACATTTTGGGGAAGACCTGGTCTTATTAGGAGAGATGGCATTCATCCAACTTGGGATGGAGCAGCTCTCATTTCTAGGAATCT
>JAPZDV010000586.1:0-10582 GCA_029814665.1 Acanthurus lineatus
TAGAAATGAGTTTAGCTGTATTTAGCTTCAAACACCACATTAGTTGTTGTAATAGTGAGCAGGTGTAACCAACAAATTCTCATCAACAAAAACAGAAAACAAGACATCTAGTGCTTTGTAGAAACAAACAAGTCAAATGTCTTGATTTGGGTGTACCATTCAGACTGTAAAACGGTTAAGTCTAAACTAGCTCTTTTTTGCCATGATACATGATAAAAATTTAAAATTAACTTTTGCAGCTCTATCATGGAGCTCTTTTCTTTGGACTTTGGACTATTGTAGTTTTTTATTGTACTGTGCAGATATATTGTTTTTAAAAATCATATTGTTGAGATGTGAACAGTGTATTGGTGATTTCTATGTGGGAGAACAAACACTTCTAAAGGACTTTGTACTATGAGCACTGATAAACATTATACTGGAATCAACAACATTGTTATCAACAACTTCAGACAGTCTAGAGTTACCCTCTTCTCATTGCAATGCAAAGACAGCCTAGTTTGTGTTTTAAGTTTCACCCCCCCCAACAGATTCGTATTCGTCTCATGTTGCCTGTGTGTGTGTTTCCTGCAAGCAAGCAAAATATCTTGGAAACTATGTAATCTACAACTACTGTTGACACTGTCGTGGAAAAGCTTAAATTTTGGTGGAAGAACTCATTTTTTCATAGCTTCTGAACTTCTAGTGTAGACACATTTTGTTTCTCCTCAAGTCTTTAGTTCAACACTCTGAAGACTATGATGCAAATGTGTATTTTTACATGCTTATATTTTTCTGCCATTTTAATTTTGTGAAACAGTTTTTTTCCATATCAAAAATTCCTAGATTGTTTACTTGTTTGTTTATTTGGATGAGAGAAAATTTTCTGCATTATCAGTAAAACACTCAAAATAATACACTGATATTGTTTTAACAAAATGAGATTCTTTTTTTCCTCTTATCAGATTCTGTTTTTGACACTTGCTGCATTGCCATGAAATGCAAATGGTGAGAAGGTGGAGAGCAAGTCAGTGCTTTTTAACATTATGTGCAAAAGAAATTAGCCTGTCCTTAGCAATGTAATTCTGTTCCAACATCCTTTTAATTAACTGGCACAACTTTTGATCCAAGGCTAGGGTTGATGCTTCTTAATCAAGAATTAAATAGGTCAGAAGACTTGTGGTTAACCAGCATAAAATTTGTCTCATTAAGGGACATTCTATTGGAGCCTGTTTTTCTGCCATCACAGATATTTGTGTTGTACATTTCAGACTGCGGGGCTTCTGGACTGCAGGACATAAAAAAATGAGCAATCAGAGAGAAAAGCATGAACATAAACATTCATCTACATAGTGAGACATATCTTTTATCAACACTTATTTTTCTTTCATTAGCACAAAAGCTTGTGTGGTTTGAGCAAATATTTGCTCGACCACATAAAAGACTGTCTGGCTGTACATTGCCTGAAACCTGAATCACCTTTGACTCATTGGGTCATGCTAAAAGCACACAAATGATGCAGATTAAACTGCTGCTGAAGCTTTGGCATCATTTATAGATGAAACATTTGCCAACATGTTCTGTATAACTATGAGACACAGTCATACTTTGAAATATTCCAGGTAGCCTCCATGATAAGCACCATGCAAGTCACATGATAAGGAGGACAAATTTGACAGATATTAGCATGAATGTTGCTAATATCTGCATTGCTTTCTCAAAACATGACAAGCTGTCAACCAGATTCTGATCGTCTGTTGCTCTCAGCAGGGATAATTGATTGGACTGAACCAGTGATACACACAATCTCCTTTTCTCCAGATTTCTTCATACTAAAACCTCAGCAGTTTCAGTTATTAAAGGGACCATATTCGGGAAATGCACTGCAATTATATAAAGTATATAAAATAAATAAGTCTATGAGATTTTATTGCCTTTTTATTATCTTTGTTTCTTGTGAAGTCAAGTCAAATTTTATTTTTTCATAGCTTTATTTTGAATTACATATAGAGTAGGTCTACAACACACTCTATAATTCAAAATATAATTATGTAATGATTACAGTGAAGTGTTACATGCATTTTTTTAAATATTCAAATAAATTCATCCACCGTTTTATCTAAAGCACTTTACAATTCGCTTGGCATTTATCCAAACACACACACATACACACACACACACACACACACACACACAGTTGGGAGTGAACTTAAATGGAAAATAATGATCAAACTTTCAGGAAGCATTTGAGTTTAAGTTCTTTTGCTCAAGAACATGTGATTGAACAATCAACTCTTTAATGATGGGTTACATAGTTTATCATCTGAATAACAGCCACCTGTATGGAACATATTGAAAAATTCTCAAATAATTGCCATGGTCTTGGCTAGCACAAGTATAAAAGGAGAACGGTGGAGTTACCTGTAGTGCATTATATCAGCTTACGTAGTAAACCTACTGTAATGTACATTTCCATTGATTCAGTCATTAGCATGGCAGTCCTGTCACTCACCTCTATGCTGCTCTTCACAGAATTGTTTTGCACTCTTGTTAAATTCACTTGTGTCTTCTTGGCTGTACTCCTGATTGATATTAAGCTACTGTTGACAAAGCTCTGGAGGTATTGAATTTTATTTATGGTAGCTCAACTTAATAATGTGAAAGTTGCTTTATTTATGGAATTATTATACATCAATACTTAGAAATGTATATTTTACTGTATTTATCAAGATATGCAGAGGACGTTTTGAGTTTACATTAAGTGGAGAACAATGGAAGTCTGAAATGAGGCCTGGCTATTTGCCATTCAGGTCAATTTATTCCGTTTGAGAGTTCACATTTTATGAGAACATATAGATCTCAGCTGTAACAGGCTACTTTAAGGTTAAACTGAACCAACAGAAGAGATAATCCTAAATGCCTTTGTCTGTGTCACGTGTTTGCAGGCAGGAAGGGTCTTGACCCTTTCAGCCACACTGTATCCCTTTTCCTATGACTGGCCCAAATGTTCTCTGTAATATACTAATATGCTTTCAAACAAGACAAAATTAAAGTTCTGAGCATTTTCTGACCTATTTTCTGTTGTGCTAAAGCTCCAGGAGGCTGAGACTGCTTCTTAATAAAGTTCTTCCTTCCTTGTGTAGTTTGTGCCTTGAAGCTGTTGTTAAGCAGATGTTAAGTAAAAATCCTCCATGGACTTAAAAATGCAATTCGAATCTGGTGATTGGCCATTAGATTGGAAAACTCAATCAACCAACTCATCCATTTAAAGCCTAAAGACAAAAAAGAGAGATGTATGTGTGTATACATATATATATATGTGTGTGTGTGTGTGTGTGTGTGTGTGTGTGTGTATACATACACACACACATCTATATATAAAGTAGCTGTTCTTGCCCCACCTGGGTGGTCTTTGTCTCATCCAAGCATGGGTCCTCTACCAGAAGCCTGAGAACCTGAAGGTTCTGTGCAGTATCTTTGCTGTTTCTAGGACTGCGATGTCATTTCTGGGATTTGCTGGAGCCACTTTCCCAGTTTGGGGGTCACAGCCCCAAGGGCTCCTTTCACCACTGGGATTACAGTTGCCCTCACTCCCCTCATTTCTTCAGCTCTTTCTTCAGTCCTTGGTATCTCTTGAGCTTCTTTCGTTCTTTCCTCTTGATGTAGCTGTCACTTGGGATTGTCACATCTATTACCACTGCTTCCTTCTGTTGCTTGTCCACTACCACTATGTCTGGTTAGCGAGCACCATTTTGTCTGTCTGGATCTGGAAGTCCTATAGGATCTTTGCTTGCTCAATCTTTACCACCTTTGGGGGTGTTTTGAGGTCATATTCGGCACAGATTGTTGTGGTGCACTCTGCCAGCCACCTGGTTATGGCATTTTATGTATGCCTTGCCTGCCACCATCTTACACACTTATCTGCTGTGATGTGCTGTATTGTCTCAGGGGCATCTTTTCACAGCCTGCACCTGGGGTCCTGTCTGGTGTGATAGACCCCGGCCTCTATGGATCTTGTGCTTAGGGTCTGTTCTTGTGCGGTTATGAGTAGGGCCTCTGTGCTGTCTTTCAGCCCCGCCCTTTCCAGCCACTGGTAGCTTTTTACACTATCAGCCACTTCCTCCGTTGGTCAGTGGAACATGCGTGTAAGGGCTTGTCCTTCCATAACAGCCCCACAAGCTCCTCCTCTTCCCTGAGGGGTTTCTCTTGTCTGTGGCGCTCACTTAGCAGGCAGTCACTCCTTTCCCTTAGTGTGCAGCCTCAAGGTGCTGGATTTGTGGTGAAACCCTTCATGCATTGTAAGGAGTTTTCTGGTCTTGATATCATTGGTTATTATGCCTGGGTATCTGATCACTGGCAAGGCATAGGTGTTGATGGCTTGGATCTTCTTCAGTCCATGTAGCTGACTCTTCAGGACCTGCCTTACCCTCTGGAAGTATCTGGCTGTGGTCTCCTCAAGGTTCCCATTTACCTGTGGGACTCCCAGGTATTTGTAGCTGCCCTGATCATCTGCTATGTTGCCCTCCGGTAGTTCAGTCCCCTCAGTTAAGATCACTTTTCCTCTCTTTGATGTCATACGGTCACATTTATGTAGCCTGAATGACATTCCAGTATTATGACTGTAGTGCCTGGTGGGGTGGATCAGTGAGTTGATGTCTCGCCCACTCCTGGCATACAGCTTGATGTCATCCATGTAGAGGAGGTGGAGGTGGCTAATGACTATCCCACTTGGGGTCTGTATCCGAAGCCACTGTTCGTGATGATCTGACTGAGAGGGATCATGCTTATGCAGAACAGCAGTGGAGACAGAGCATCACCTTGGTTTATACTGCACTTGATGCTTACTTCACCAATCAGTTTTGAGTTGACCTCAAGTGTTGTCTTCCACAGTCCCATTGAAATTTTGATAAAATCTCTAAGTGTCCTATTGATGTTCTACAGCTCCAAAGCACTCCAGTATCCATGAGTGCGGCATCGAGTCATAGACTTTCTTGTAGTCAATCCAGGCAGTGTGCAGGTTGGTGTTCCTAGTCTTACAGTCTCAAGAGACTGCTCTGTCAACCAGCAGCTGGCGCTTGGTTCCTCTGGTGTTGCTGCCAATCCCTTTCTGGGATCTGCTCATGTATTGAGCCACATGCCTATTCATCTTAGCCGCTATGATGTCCAACAGGAGCTTCCATGTAGGGCTGAGGCAGGTTATTGGCCGGTAGTTGGATGGAGTTGTTCCCTTCTGGGGGTCTTTATTTATGTATTCATCTTGTAGCCAAACATCTCTAGGATAGTGTGAGCTGTTGCATACATCAGCTTGTTGGTCTCAGTGATGGTGTTGTTAGGGATAGTAAGCAGTGCTGTGTTCAAGTCCTCTTGCAGAGATTCTGATGGTATCTTGTCTCTAAGCCTCAACAAGTGGGAAAGTGCTGACTTCCCCTAGGACTCTAGCGAAGTTGTGATCTTATGTGATTTATATATATAGATATTTCTATATATATTCATATGAGTGTGTGGATCTAAAGGTGATGACTGAAAAAGCTTTGACATGTAATTGTAAAACACCATATTGTCATTGTCTTCCTTTCAGTGCAGGAGGAAATTACACAACTCGGGTCTTAGCAGGGAGATGTCGAAGAAAAGAGATATCGTGGCCGTGGTGTTGATCGTGTTGCCATGGACACTGCTGATCACTTCTTGGCACCAAAGTGATATTACTTCTCTATTTTCGACTGAAAGGGGTAAGGGTTAAATCACCAATGATTCTACACTGATGTTTTGAGATTTAAACATTTTTGCTTTCATAACAATCATAGCAGTTTTTCCCAAGGGTGCTTGATCGACTTAAAGTTTGCATCTGTGTTAGTGGGTTCGACCCCTGGGAGAAATATCACATGTTCTAAAACACATTATATCAAAATTTTTTTGTCTTGTGTTGGTCAAACTTTCTTGTTTTCCTTTACCTGTTTTTAATTTTTTAGTAATTTATACATCGCTTGTCATTATTACTGATTTAATTCTACCTCTTTTTATCAGTCATCTGGTAATTTCTGTTTTTTGTCTGTGGAAATCACTTTGTGGCAATTTTTTGAAAATCTGAAAAGTTTTTTATCATATCTCCATGGCTAGACCCCAGGAGTCCTTTTGCCTTAAAGGGGTGCACGATGCGCACTGTCTACACCCGGCCCCCACCCTGGTCTCCCATCTTGCCTACCATCTTCATCATTACTCCCACCTACAGCCGACCACAGCAGAAGGCGGACCTGACACGTATGTCCAACACATTGCTGCATGTGGCCAACCTGCACTGGATGGTGATAGAAGACTCCAAGGAGAAGACACCACTGGTCAGCAATTTCCTCCAGAAGACAGGACTAAACTACACCCACCTTAACGTGGAGACACCCAAGGACTCTAAGAAAAGCCCACATCGGGGGACTTTACAGAGAAACCTGGCTCTGCAATGGCTTCGGGAGACTTACAGTGTCAATGGCAGCCAGTCTGGGGTCATCTTCTTTGGAGATGATGACAACTCATACAGTCTGGAGTTGTTTGAGGAGGTAAGAGGAACAACTACAAAGAAAAATCAAAATAACAGAACTAAATAACTCTTATAGGGTGTATTGCATAATGAGTGATGAGTGACCTGCGTCTCTGTCTCTGTTTCTACTAGATGCGTTCCACGAAAAAAGTGTCAGTGTGGCCAGTGGCTTTAGCCGGTGGCCTTCGGTATGAATCCTGCAAAGTAAACATGCAAGGCAAGGTGATTGGCTGGAAGGTTAAGTATGACCCAAGCCGGCCCTTCGCCATTGACATGGCAGGGTTTGCAGTGAACCTGCACATCATTTTGTCTAAAGCCGAGGCTCATTTTCATCCATATGGGGTGCAGTCAGGTCATCAGGAGTCCAGTTTTTTAGAGCAGCTGACCACTCTCGATGAGTTGGAGCCAAAAGCTGCTAATTGCACTAAGGTAAGAAAAGAAGGCTCTCCGCTTGCTTGAAATGTTGTGTAAATTCTTTGTTTTGGTAGTGTAACAAGCCGCTTCTGTAAATGCTGCTAGTTTAAAAGGATGTCTTGAGATACCTGGCTATCATAACAGCTTATCTTAAAAAGTCAGTAAACTGTTAGCTTACAAATGATAACCCAATTTGGGTTAGGAGGGGCAGAGACCATGATAGACCCCATGCTCACTAAAAGGAAGCAAATCCCCATTTTTGACTGACATTAAAATCCAAATACAGATTGAAGATTGAGCATTTTTGCATGCCAAGTCACATTTAAATATAAAAAGAAAGAATGTAAGAATCATCTCAAAGCTCTAAAACATCCTAGATCCCCCTAACCCAAATGATAAGAGCTCTTTTAAAATATGCTACATATTGCCTTTGGAGATAGTGTAGCAGGTTTGATGTAATGTACTGCTGCTGCACAGCATTGCCAGCCAACATGTGTTTCGGTGTGTCATCAGACCGGCTGTATTTGTGCTCATCTCCAAACTTTTCTTCTTACCTTTAGGTATTAGTATGGCACACAAGGACAGAGAGGCCTAATCTTCAAGGTGAAGGCAAGGACGGATATACAAATCGTAGTGTGGAGATATGAAGGACTTTGTCTGAACAGGAAACAACAAATATTTAGAAATGCAAATTAATGCATTTCACTAGGTGATTGTTTGGGAGAAAGGACCAAAGGGGAGCAACTTAGCTCATATGTGCACATTGGGATATGGACTTTACTTGAAATAGATGCTTCATCCTTACAAAACATGCTTAGGTTACTGCATCCTGCATATTTTATGAGGAGAATTTAAACATTTTTGCTTTGGTTTTAACAGATATTTAGCTACACTAGTGGTGGGGTTGGCAAGGCTGGTCTGTTGGTTGCTCGACCACTTTGTAGCACACGAAAAACATAAACAACTACACGATGGATTACCATGAACTTTGACATTCATGGTCACAGGAAAACTTCAGTGACCCTTTCATTTACTACCATAAGGTAAATGCTGAGTTATTTTGGTAAATTTTGGAAGGATTAAAATGCAAAGGGTGATTGATTAGCTTGTGGCCTAAAGAAGAAGAAGGTAAGTTTTACAGCTCTCATTACATGCATAAAGTTCAACTCTTTGAGAGATTATGTAGACAGTTTCTAAGTTAATAACTTTTGTGGTATTTCTGTGTCAGGTTATTGAAAATTGCAAGTCAGAACTGTCTGAGAAAATGGAAGATAGTTATGCAGCCATTAGCTACCTCATGGCATCTCACAAAGAGTTCATGTGAGCAACATTAGGGGAAGGTGCACCTTCCTACTGCATGATGAAGAAGCAGAATGCCAACCTCAAACGTGGCAGAGAGAGATAACTGCACAGGCCAATTTTATGAATTTTCTTAGACACTGTTGACTTTCAGTTTGCAATCACACAAAAGCGAAACACCACAAACGTTACTAAGTTCAAATTTCCTCCAGAATCACTCAAAAAGTTGAAGCGCACATGCATGCAATGAGATCTGTATAACAGATCCTTCAGAAAGCTAAAAACTTATCACTGACCCCTTGTTTATCCTTATCGTTCTCAGAGAGTGAAACTCAACAACTTGAATGAATGTAGTAGGTGTAACCTGTAGCTACTTTGTGTCAACATATGACTTCTCTCTCCTTGTAAGGCAAGATGAAAGGTCAAGGGACATTTGAATGTATTGGTCACACTGTTACTGTACATAAATTGTTCTTCTAAATATATGGGCTCTGTTTTCGTGAATCTGGGGGCACAACAGGCCCAGATCTAAGATTATGGGTCCATGGAGCGCAAGTTAGTTGGGTATTCTTTTTTGTTGAGCAGAGATGCAGCCGCACCTGTGGCGCAGCCTGGGGCAGTGGGAAAGTGGGAGGAAGAGACCATTTGAAGGTGTGTCATACCTGATTTCAATCATGGCCAATCAGATCAGCTCATCTCATTCTCTTTGAGACCACTGTGGTGCAATGCATTGTCAATTAGCAAGTTTGTAAAATGGCTGAAGAAGCCGCAAACAGGTACACGCAGCCAGCTTTTAAGCAGGAGGAAACTGACATACTTATTGTGAGGTTCAGGCTCAACCAACAGACAATACAAATATATTAAAAATATAATGTAGAACATTTTTTGCGTAAATTCCTTCATTATTCAGTAACCTGATTAATATGACTTACACAGTCGATTTCGTCTCACTCCCCACTTACATCCGATTAAAGGTACCGCATGCGCTGACGTTCCTGGTAGAATCCGTGCTGGCTGCTCTGTCGGCCACAGTTTCTGTGCGTCATGACGTGCATCAACAGCCCGATTCACATCTAGTTCAACAGACAAGAGTCTACTCATTGTTTCACATGATAGACTGAAATAAAACGTTTTAATTAAAAATTAACTTTTTGATTATTCGTGTAGCCTAGAGAAACGCATAGTACATCTACCAAACCTGTCTGTAAGATCTTGGATAGGACTGTTCATATGCGCTTTTGACTAGGAAAGTAACGAAAATAGAGCTTCGCCGGCAACTTGGCGCAGGCAGGGGAAAAAGCCACTTGAGATTCACGAAACTACAAACAGTCCTGGACCTGCGCTTAGACCAGCTTTGCGCCGGCACGAAAAAAGAGCCCTTCATTTATAGCTATTACTCAGGATTTTGAAGAATAATCCGTCCATTTGAATGGACGTGAGATCTGAATGTCAATTAGGGGAAACAGGGAAATGAATGGAGAAGTACTATTTTGAATTTTTTCTGACTGTTCTGAAATATTTTATTTCTGGTGATACAATCAGCTTGTAATGTATCATATTGATTAGGTACACACAATATTCAACTCAGGGGTTTTTACTGGTACTGTTGTCTGAAACTAATTTATTGTTCATTTTGAAATTTCATAATACTGCATCATTGATATGTGTTAACCATCCATGGGAAAATGAATAAACTCATGCTTTTGCTGAAAAAAAGGTCTCCTCTGGATATTTATTGTCACTGCCACTGAAAGATGGTTTCTCATTGAAAGAAAAAAACATAATAAAACATTTGCTTATTATTTTTGGATGCATTTAAAGAGGAAATCCAACAGTGCAATATTGTTTGTTGTGTTTGCAACATAATCAGGTTCTCAAGGTACCGTATGTATCATTTTAGCACCAAGTACAGTTCACTTTAGCTTTCATAAGTTTACTCTGATGTGACTACAAATGTGGTCTTCAAGCAGTTCTTAATCTTAATTAATGGGTCACAATATAAAGTTAAGTGCATCAAAATAAATATTTTAAAAAATGAACAGAAAAAAACCCACAATGCAGAAAAAAATCCAAAAACTTCAATAGTGATTTATTTACAGTGTTCCAGGGTGCAAATAAAGTACTTAGTACAAATGGTACAAGATGTGCTTTGTACGAGATGTGCTCAGGGTTCAAGTGCTGGCAGAGAAATCTGTGCAGGGCAGAGTCCAAAAAAAAGAACAGCAGGCTGGAGACAAAAGCAGATGAGGCTGGTCCGAAGGAACAGAGGGCAGGAGTGTGGCATGGCTGAAAGGGGAAAAGATACAGGTCAGGGCAAGAGAAAAATGCACAAGAGCTAAAGCCAGACAAAAGTTACCACAT
>JAPZDV010000587.1:0-10579 GCA_029814665.1 Acanthurus lineatus
GCATCCTGAAGCCTACCGAAGCATCCTGAAACATCCCGAAGCATCCTGAAACATCCTGAAGCATCCTGAAACATCCCGAAACATCCCGAAACATCCCGAAGCATCCCGAAGCCTCCTGAAGCCTCCTGAAACATCCCGAAGCATCCTGAAACATTCCGAAACATCCTGAAACATCCTGAAGCATCCTGAAGCATCCTGAAGCATCCTGAAACATCCTGAAACATCCCGAAGCATCCTGAAACATCCTGAAGCATCCTGAAACATCCTG
Organism: Acanthurus lineatus; assembly: GCA_029814665.1. Lineage (NCBI taxonomy): Eukaryota > Metazoa > Chordata > Actinopteri > Acanthuriformes > Acanthuridae > Acanthurus > Acanthurus lineatus. Next base: position 269 of record JAPZDV010000587.1, read on the forward strand.
AAACAACCTGAAGCATCCCGAAGCATCCTTAAACATCCTGAAGCATCCTGAAGCATCCTGAAACATCCTGAAGCATCCTGAAACATCCTTAAACATCCCGAAGCATCCCGAAGCATCCTGAAGCATCCTGAAACATCCTGAAACATCCTGAAGCATCCTGAAGCATCCTGAAACATCCTGAAACATCCTGAAGCATCCACATAGGTGCTGGAAGAAGTTTTCAGAGCCTGAACTTCATTACAAGTAAAGTAATGCAAACATGGATGCAGTGTGCAGTGGAGGCAGCATAACTTTGTCAACACAGTCACTCTAAACTCATCACATACAGACATTTGATCAGGAACATGGTGGCATTGCTCTCTGAAGCACCGGGCGCCCTGTTAACACTCGAAACCTTTTCTTACAGGTGATTAACCCTGTAAAGCAGTCTCAGTTTTTGCAGCTTGGTCATAATTTGAAGATTATTGACCTTTATTTCCACTGCAGTTTGAACCCTGAGCATCAAATAATCCCACAGGTGGGTAATTATAGGGGTAATTATAGTTACCTAAAAGCCTTGTGCATCACCAGACATTTAAAGGCTCAGTTCACCTCTTTGATTTTGTTGTTTGAGGCAAAAAAATGACTAAAAACTTAAACACATGAAACAAAACTATTTTCGTAGCGAGAAACCTCTCTGGCAATGAGAAAATACATGATGTTGACAGTTTGTTTAACACTTTATGTTTTAAAATGCTGAACTGTGTCTTCCACAGATGTAAATCTAACATGTTCCAAAAAAAACCCAAACAGCTGCACCTATAAATCTATAATAACTCAGATATTTCCGCTTGGATTAAGGTAAATATTCAAACTCTTCCACTGGGAGAGATTATAAGGCTTCTGTCCTTTATGGGATCATAGTATTAGTTTGGGTCAGTCACTCATTTTCTTTGCTCTTTAATCAGACTGGGCTGTATGTGTAATTAATCAGATTTTTATTTTTCTTAGTGTTTCTCTTATTTGACGGTCAGTGCAGGATTCAGGTGACCTGCTGCTCTTTTTTTCGACTCCTCAGAGGCTCGTTGGGATTCAAGAAACTCAATCAGATGCAGCCTCCTGTGCAAATCTCATCTATATTTAGATAAAAGGTTTTCTGGATTAAAAAACGTGGCCAGCACGGCTGATGCTTTTCTGTTTCGTTCTGATTTTCTGGCTTATCTGTCTGCATTTAATCACAACTTATTCTCCAGTCTCTCCTAATATCGAAAATTGGGACAACACAAAGACAAAATACATTTATCCGAGTAAGCACATTCGTCTTGCTGCACATTAATTAATCAAAGGGAAGGAAGGAGGACAAAAATAGTTTCAGTGGGCATTTTTTTAGGGGGCTTGTAAAACACATAAATCCACTGGTGTAATTCATCCAAAATCTTCTCAGAGAGTCTTTCTGTGAAAGGAAAAAAAGGTTTTCATCCTATTTCAGTTAGGCTATTTATCTGAACGTGAAAGTAAATCACTAATCAGGAAGGCAAACATCTACAAACTAAAAGAGACCTGAGTTTCCCTTGAAACAGTTTGGAGGGTAAGACCTTGAAAATGATGCAATGATTAATTTGTCGTCTTTGGTTTAAAATGTGTGCATCTTTGTCTTTGCACTATGCATAAAGTGCATTTTTTCTGGTGTTTTCTGTGTATCATGATTGTATTCCGCTTTCGTGTGGTATTGATTAATGCGTCTGTGAGAAGATTGCGAGTGGATTCGATGTCAGATGATCTGCAGACTTGGTAAGTTTGTCTGCTGGACTGTAAAGATGTTATCGAACAATAAAACTCCTGCCAGTGTGAAACCTTAATGCCCCCCCCCACCCCCCCCCCCCATCTCAGCCACAAATACTGAACATTTACTTTATTTAGCAGGTGAAATGTTCAACATATTCACCATCTCACTCTGCATGCAAACGTTTGCTGACTGGATGAGTGCACATCCTCAGACCTGCATGTCAGAGGGCGAGCAGGTGAAGCAGATGTCCATCACTTGTAGCCTCGGAGAAAAGTGAGGATCCAGTATAGCCGACTGAACAGAGCAGCCAATAAAAGAAGTTTTTTAAAAAAAATTATAAGTCCATTAAACACTGAGCATGCACAGAAAATACTGAGCTGTTGGGTCCAGTTGCATGCAAAGTTTGCAGCAAACAGACACACAAATGCACGCTCCCTTCCGGGCTGGACAACTGATAATTTTGGCCTAATGATGGTGCAAGACTTTAGTGAAATTATTAAACTCCAGTGATGTTTGTACTAAAGTTAACGTCAGTCCATACAGCACTCATTGCAATACATTTTAATCTGAGAGAAAAGTGGGGATTGGTTCATGCCGCTGGCTGCAAAATTAAATTGGATTTTTCTTCTTTTTTTTTTTTTGTAAAAAGGCCCCCCATTTCTGTGTAATTGTCCACATTTTCCTACAGCTGAAAATGAACAAACTATGTCAAATTTAAATTGACACGATAACATGAAGACTTTTGAGCCTTGAGGTCATCAGAGTTATGGAACAAAAAATGAAAAATTGGGACATGGAAAAAAAAAACGTCCATGTTACAGTGAGATGAAGAAGCTCATGCAGCTCTGCATGTCACACACGGTCACTTCTCTCTTATGAAGCCATTAACAGCCATTTATTTTATTAATTTTTTTTATCATTATCTATAATTAACATGCTTAATTGGGATGCTGGTAAACTGTGAGTGTTTCCATCCAATAAGTGTTTCGAGCTGCCTGTTTAAACCAGGTCGGTCTTAGAGAAATAAACAGAGGTCCTCGTTTCACTTGTGCATCTTTTCCTCTCATTAGTCAACAGAAGATCAGAAAGATGCAACAAAAAAAAAAAAATGTTGAAGAGAGTCGACTGGAGGAAGCGTGTTTCAACCCTCTGAAGCATCTTCTCACCTCATGTTTGGACTTATAGCATCAAAATGTGAAGGCACAGATTAAGAATCACATGAGGACTTTGTGTAACGTGGCTTCAGGCTCCTCTTCACTCCTCCAAACACATTTTAAATGAACAGTTTGATTGATTGTCTTGAGTTTTAACCCTGAATTCAACAAAAAACAAGAAAAAGTCGGGATTATGTTTAAAAAAAACAAACAAAACAGGATGTGATCACTGGCAATGTATTGATTTAAACTCATATATTGATCGATGTCGGTTCATATTCACTCTCACATGTTTCAGTGCTGTGTTGAACGATCTCTCTCTCTCTCTCTCTCTTTTTCAAACACTGAATCCTTCACTGTCTCCTGTACTTGGTGATTTCTCCACAGCTGAATAATTGATCACAACAAAGAAAAATGAGAGAAGGTTGTGTTAGGTGGTCTCCTAATGGGGGGAGGTTGTAGTTGTCGAGATAATTGCAAAGTTGACTCTTCTTTCATTCGTCAGCTCCGTGGGCTCAGCTGGGACCTGATTACCCACACAGGTACCAGTTTGAAGAAGCGCTGCCTCCTCCTGTCTCTCTCTCTTTCTCCCTCTGGAACGACTGACTTCCTGTGAATATTTGATTAAATTCTGCAGAACATGATGTTTCCTCCTTCATGGAAAAAAAAAGAAAATACAGTAAAGCAAAAGTAAAGCATATTCTTCAAAGTAGTGATCAACTGCACAGCTGAAGAATGATTTTTAATCTTTATTTATTATCTTTTAACATTAATAAGGCAAATATTATGCTTAAAAATTGTTTTTTTACTCCTATAAGACAGAAAATCCTGTATTTAAAGATATATTAAGATGCTGAGTAACATTGTGTAACTGAAATTTGGAAAATAAACTGAAGGTGTTGAAGTAAAAGTACACAGAAAAGTGGTACTTTGTTTCACTCTTATATTGGGGTTAAATGTTAATCAATTATTCTTAATCGAGCATAAAAATGAGCTAATTTTGAACTATTTAGTGTAGGACCTAAACCAATAATCAGTCTTTTTTCATTCTGGATCAATTGACTGATCATATTTTTCACATATGAGAAGCTGAAATATGATGCATTTCTACATTTTTCTGCCATTTAACTAACTGAGCTGTAACTAGTTCCTTTTGCTGTGAGGTAAATGTAGTGAAGTAAACAGTAGAGTATTTCTTTCTGAACCTTAGTGAACACAATACTCAAGTACAACTGAACTGCAGGCACATAAGTAGCTAAAATAACATAAGCTTTGTTGAATTATACTGGAAACTAAACTGATCTTTAGACAATGACTTGCTCTTATATTTATGAGGTTTGTGTTTGTACGACTTTCTCGTGAAAATGCTTAAAAACAGGAGAAAGTTTAGACAAATTCAGTTGATTTAGTGTTTTTGAAAGCTAAAGATTCCCAGACAGTTCAACATGCTTATCTTCTTTGAGTTCATCAGCATAGGTGTGAACCTTGAACTGCCTGAACGAGCTTCAGCATCCACATGCAGCTGAAACAGTCAGCTGAGCCCTTTTTTTTAAAATTCAGAACTTTTACTTGTAACAGAGTATTTTTACATTGTGGTATTTAGCTTTTTACTTAAGTAAAGGATGTAAATACTTCTTCTTCCACTGCAAATAAGTGACCATCCGACTGCAGGCGGATGCTGAGGCAGGCGCCCACACTGTGTCGCCATGACGACAAAGATGCTGAGATTAAATTCTATTGGACGGTCACATATTTGCGTAAAACAATCTGATGTCAGTATTTTAAATTTTAAAAGTGATGGTGGGAGTTTGTGTGTGTGTTTGTTTGTGTTTTGCAGGCTGAGTCGCCACGTCTCCTCCAGTATGGCGTTCCAGTGTTGTGCCAATGGGGAATTTTCAATATTCTGCATCCTGTCATGAATAATAAAGATGTTTCCCTTGCTATAGGGGTCCAAACAGATAATATCATCGAATACATTGTTAACCAGAGGAAGCAGGGATGGAAAGTGCACCACAAGTGATTATTTAAATCAGTTTCCTTCCCAAGAAAACATTTTTTTAGTGAGAAGACAGTCGCTTGTGCTCAGCTTGTAACGATGTCAGCAGGGTGTTTTTTAGATAAAATATAAATGTTTAGTTAAAGTATGAAAATGGAGCCCAAGTTGTAATGAATTTTCCTTAATTTTTTTAACTTATTTCAGCACCATGTTTCTACCTGTTGTAACATGGAATATTCCCACTGCTTTTCTTGGCTCCTTCTGCCTTTTTATAATCACCTGCTTTCACACCTGTTCTTCATTTCACATTAATCAGCCACTTAAACCTGTAAAGCAGTTTACTCTCCATTTCTCTGTTCCACTTTTGTTCTACTCAGTCACATGTTCTCTGCCTTGTTTGTTTTTTTGTCTGTCTGCTCTCTTTTTGGAGTTTATACCGACAAGACAAAAGTTTAAATCTTAAATCTTAAGCAGTTGCTTTGAAATAGCTCGCTCTGCCTCTGCATCCTGCTTTCAGGTCCACACAACGCTCATCAGATTTGTCATACATTTAATACTTTTCTCCATCCATTGCTGATCTTATGGCGGTCATTTTTCGTCAAGATACTCATTTGTTTCCTTCCTGTTACCGCAGTGCTACCCATCACAGCTGTCATAATGACTTTGGCTGAATGATTGGATGAAATAGCAGGAGATCAAACTAAACCGTGTCCCTGCAGGAACTTCTGGAAGAGTTTTTTTGTTGTTGTTGTTGTTGTTGTTGTTATAGTACGGTTGGATGGACAAAGTGAGACTTTGGGAAGCCTGAGTGAGTCTGAGGAAGGCAGGATTCACCACAGAGGTGACAGCTGATGTATCATCAGTGACGGTGGATCTGCTGTCGCTGAACAACTGCAGCAAACTGTGAGCAGCAGTTTTAATCTGGAGTAAAAAAAAGAGCTGTTTCAAGTCTGACTCCAGCAACAAAAAAAAAGATTTATTGTATTTTCAAAATGCAAAATATTTGTTGCAATACTTTTAGTTTTCATCCCTTAATAAAACTTCACCCACTCAAATCAAAGATGACATTCATACATTATGAAGATGAAAACTGGCTGAGGAGCAGCGAGGAGGAATCAGCTGTGCAAACCGGATCTCACATGCAAATGTTTCCCTCAGCGTCACTTAACGTTTCACCCACAGGTGAAGCTGTTTGTATGTTAATCCACAGCAGCACACACACTCATCTGCTTCTCCAGTAGCCTCTGCTCTATGTGTGTGTGCATGTGTGTGTGCATGTGTGTTTGTGTGTTCCTGTACATGCAGTATGAAGTGTTGATGAATCAGTGCAGCTTTCAGTGTGATTCATGATGCAACATCAGGTCACCTGAAGAATTTTAAAGCTGCTTCTGATGTCTGACTATTTCCTCTCTTTGACTTCCTCTTTGAAATTTGAATAAATGAAGAAAGAAAGAAAGAAAGAAAGAAAGAAAGAAAGAAAGAAAGAAAGAAAGAAAACACTGCTGTGCTTTTCCAATTCTTCAGAATAGATTTTATATTTCTTTTTCTTAGAATTATCCTCATTTGAGTTGTTTTCAATACAGTCAGAGTGTTTTTGCAGCCTGTGGTGGCAAATAAAGCAAATTACACACTGTTTTTCCCACTAAATTATCTGGTAAAAACCAAAAAAAAAAAAAACCAAACAAATTGAACAAATGTGAGCACGATCAAATAAGGCAATAGTAGCGTGCACTGTTAGTTAGTTAGAGGTCTGGACTTATTTTAGATGCTTTTATCTCTCATTGGGAGTAATTGGCTCCTTATGTGCAGTCATATCAAAATGCAGCAACAGGCTCTTCTGAAACACCTGTTTTGAAATGTACCAAATAAATAAATTGACTTGACTTTTGGCTGTTACTTTCCTATAGTAGTGAAAACTCTAAACACAACCTTCCCCCGTTCTGCCTGACTGACCTTTATGATTCAATAAGATTCCTGCGTTTGGATGGAAAAGAGATGACGGCTCAGATAAAAGGTGTCCACATGCCTTTTTTCCCCGGACTTCATTCTTTATTTCTCCTTTGTAATCTACTTTATCTGATAAGTTCCAAAGACGATGAAAGCAGTAAAATGATTGTTGGGAAATGATTCAAACTGTCCGTCAGAGTCTCTGTGTAGATACAGTTCACATTGGATTTCAGTTAAAAGAAAACAGTGAAGAGAAAAGAAAAAGCTGAGCAGCAAAGTTACTTTGTCGTTATGATTTTCCCATCGAGCGTTTCTCTCAGCGACTGAATCTGTTGGAATTTTTAAATCAGTTACGGAAAACTTTATCAGATCTGACTTAACATCACACTCAGTCTGCAGACGGCTGCTTCGTTAACGGCAACGAGTCTGATGTATTTATGGAAACGACGGCTGTTTTACTGCCACAGTTGGTTCAGATCTGATACAACAAAGGGTCGGCGCCTGCAGCTACAATTAGAAGGAAATCCATCATTGGTCTTTGGAAAGCCGCTCACAGTGGATGAGAGATGCCCAGTAGGTGAAGACGAGTCAGTGCCTGCTTAGTTTTTAATGAAACAAAGCCTGAGAGCTTCAGCTCAGGCAGACGACTCCAGAGGTACACAACAACATCAGCATCCGGCCGAGTGTCTGGCAGAATCAGTCGAAGCCATGAGAGACAAGTTTTAAGTCTTATTAACACTCCTTCACACTGAAACACTTTTAAACCTCCTGTAGCAGAGAACTGATGTAAAGTCTCAGAGTTTGTCAATAACGGACAAATTATCTGGTCCTTTTTGGTCTAATGATTTAACTTAAACCTGCTGTGACTGAACCCAACATTGACAGATCATCAAAATTAATTTGTCTCTGAAAAATCTGGGCGTTGGTTAAACAACGTTGCAGCTTTTCAGTCTCACTTTTAACAAAATACAGGGTCTCTTGCAGACTCCATTCCCGCCTTCCTGTTATGACATTCTTGACTGAAAGTAGTAACCTGGTGCATTTGTTTGACTCTGCGGGGGCAACGTGAAACACTGAACAGGCCGCTGCACAGAAGCTCCAGACACTCTGCTTCGAATGCTTTCACTCATGAACCAAATGCCTCTCCATGCAGGGACGCCACCGGTACCAGCGTGAGGTTGATGGCACAGGAGCAACGTGATCTTCATGCTGCTGCAGGATCACAGTCTGATGCTCCTGAGAACTTTACTACTTCAAGCTTTTTCCCACCGATTTTTTTTAAGGTAAGTTTGGTGGAGATGGTCTCAGATACTGGACATTAAAAAGTTAAGTTTACTTTTTAAAAGAAAGTTGCAGACATTCACTGCCAGGTTCTTCATATAGACTGTTTCTGCAAATCACAGATATGCTAAAACTTTATGTTTCTTTATGTTTTTACGTTAAAAAACTTGACATTTCTGTGGTTAAGTTCTGGTTAAGTTGTGGTTAAGGTACACAAACCACTTGGTGAGGAGAGGATCATCTTTGGCTTGACATACTTGGCTTTATCCCTAGAAACACAGTCTGGTCTCGTTAAAAACACCAATTTTTGGTCTCTGCAAAGACTTGAAAAATAAAAGTCACTTGGTTGAAACCGTCGAACTCCGTGTGGCCTTGAACGCTGGTGTCCTGCCAGTCATTTCACAAGGGTTTTAAATTGATATTTTACATGTGAAATACAAAAGTTTGGTCATTTTACATGATTTGCAAAACTGTAAACTGATGATCAGGCGTTTTATTGTGAAATGTTCACTGTGGGCAGAATCTGTAGTGATCGAAAGGTCACATAAAAGTTAGAAACAAAAGCCAGATTTGTATTTAAAATGAAGCACAGTGAGCAACACTCACACACTCCTCCGACCGACCAGCACTGGTTTAACTGGGCGATATCAAGGGTTTATTGAGAGAATCTTTCAGGAAAAATGTGTTTCCTGAAATGTTCTCTGTTATTTCACAGTTGTGGTTTTGGGTGACTGTGTCTGATATCTTTCTCAAAATGAATGAATGATTCTGACCTGTGACCTCTCAGAGAAGGTCAGAGGTCAAGAGACGCTCAGCTGAATCTTGACCTCATCCAAGATTAATAATAGTTTTTTCCATCTCAGAAATATATGTAACAACATTATGCTTTTGCCTTTTTTAACCAATTCATCATCTCAGATTTACCACATGACGCGACCACGAGGATAAGAATCTCCAATTTACTCCCTAACTATGTATAAAGCAATAAAAATCAGCTTCTCGATGACTGATGCTGCCACACTAATGAATCAGAATTATTGTTTATTATTGCTTATAATCTTTAAGTGACAGGGGCCAAATATGAGCATGATGAGCACTTTGAATTTTGATCATTTCAGTGAATTTTTCATCATACTTTAGCTTGTAGGAGAAGAACAGAGCGCAGTAATGAGTTTTAGTCTTTAAATTAATGCAACAAACTGAATTTCATTCAACAAATATTCTGCATTTAAGTAATTTTGGTTTAAACTGGAGACTGAATCAAAGATAAAAATCAGTAAAGCTGAGTTAAGTGAACAAAATCAGCAGATTTTTCAGCTTCAGTCATCACTGAGTTTAAACATTCACACAGAAGGAAAAGAAACAACTCATGACTTTGCTGCACTGAAGTTTCAATGGAGCTCTTTCGCAACCTGGTGGCTGTTTAGTTTCTGACATCTTGTAAATATGATTCTGATACAAAGGTCACTTCCTTTATTCATGTAAAAAGCAATTCAACCATGGATCATTAACTTTTACTCTTCTCATGTTATGTGCTGTATATTTACAAAAATCAGACTGGCCTGGTGAATTATTGTTCATTAAAAGACAATGGTTTAATACTGAACATTAAAGTGACATTAAATGGATTTAAATCTCTCTCAGCTGAAGTTTTTCACACTAAAACCTTCAATATGTTCAAATGTGAGGCTTCTTTGTAAATAAAGAGACAAAGTTCAGATTCACAGTGATGATCCTCTTCCTGGAATAAACCACAGCTCCATAACTCCTCCCTCCTCTTCCTGCTCTCACACACAGCAGCTCCACTCTGTTCCTGCACTTCCTTGTTCCCTCCCCCTCAGATCTACAAATGTAAGACGGCTGTAACCAACTGAGAGGCCACATTCACTGCAGAGACACATGATGTTGAGATCAGAGCTCAAACTAGTTTCTGTTCTATGAAAGTGAAACTCAGACACTCGCTGTCACACATAGGTGAAAATGGCGCAGAAAGGAGTTCAGCTTGATCGGGAAACCTTCTCTTGTTCCATCTGTTTGGATCTACTGAAGGATCCGGTGACTCTTCCCTGTGGACACAACTACTGCATGAAGTGTATTAAAGGTTTCTGGGATGAAGAGGATCAGAAGAAAATCTACAGCTGCCCTCAGTGTCGGCAGACCTTCACACC
>JAPZDV010000588.1:0-10578 GCA_029814665.1 Acanthurus lineatus
CCCCCCCCCCCCGTCCCCCCCCCCCCCCCCCCCCCCCCCCCCCCCCCCCCCCCCCCCCCCCCCCGCCCCCCCCCCCCCCCCGCCCCGGGGGGGGCGCAAAAATAAATGACATGGAGGGGAGAAAATGAAAAAAGGTTAAAAGGTTTGAAGTCAGACATCTTAAAAAGAAATGCAGAAAGAGAAACATGATATTATGACGTGCAGAGAGAGAGAAAGAGATGTGTTCGTCACCTGAGTTGATCCGTATTCTCCTCTTTGTCTCCGGTGCTTGTTGAGCCATCGTACGACAGTTCTGGCTTCCTCGAACGCCTTTCGTCAACAGAGTGCAAAGGTTTTTGTTTAATTATAATAAAGATGAAAACAGAGTGAAAATGACAACAAGTGTTACAGAATAGAAATGTAGCTATAACAGTTTATATGGTGACACTCTGTAATGTTTTTTAAAGATTTTTTGGCCTTTTGGATCTGTTTTTTTCCAAGCCACAACAAATAAAATCATGTTTGCTTATTACAAATAAATATGTTTTTTTTGTGATAAATCATTTTTCTGCTTTCTCGCCTCACAGATTCCTCTGGACTGCACTTCCCACCATGATCGTCACACAGATGTCTCTACTAGTTCATTATTATTATTATAAAACACTCACATGGTTTCATACACGGTTACTTTCCTGGTACCATTTCTACACTTATAGTGTTTGTTGTGTCACTGTTTCTGTGCATATCTGTCTCATCCTCTCTTTCTCTCTCTCACCTCTGATCCCAGATCTGTTCCGAGGTTTCCGGAAGTTTTTCCTTGCCGAGTGCTTCCTCATGCTGGAATTGCTCTCAATAGTTGGGTTTTTATAATTTGAATTCTAGAGTTTGATCCAGTGGTCGCAAGTGTCTTGACACAACTTTGGTTGTGATTTGTTGCTCTATCGGTAAAATTTGATTGGATTTGATTATCGAATAAGTTCACTCAGCTGTTCTCTCTTAATTCTGAATTGAATGAAATAATTTCTGCCTCCATGAGGAAGGAAAAATGCTTTCAGTAATCTAAATTTGAAAAGAGGTTAGCAGTCGTGTCATTTTTTCACGTGTTTACCAACCATCTACATTATCGTGTGGTCACATGACAGATGAGTTGTCTCACTGTTTTTGGTTTTTTTTTTAAGCACAACTTGCCGTTGATGCACAGACACAGAAAACAGCGACATGCTCACCGAAGCCCTGATCAGAGCCAGCAGAGAGTAAGCTGTGGCCTCCAGAGTGTAGACGCGTCCCTGAGGCGTCTGCCAGTACGACAGGTCTGAAAACAAACGTGTTTGTGACAGTGAGACTGTTTCTTTATTACAATTATTTTTACATCATCATTTATACTCTGTTCTTCTGTATTTGAGTGTCTTTGAGTGGCGACACCTGGGGAGGAAAACTTGTAGAGCATTTCCCAGTTTAGCTTGTTTTCATTGGCTAAGGCGTACGACGCCATGGCAACAGCGTATGGGTTGGTGAGGTGAGGCAGACGCTTCTCCAGGTAGGCCACCGATTTGTTTATTTTGTCTTGCAGACCCTGGAAGAGAAGAAAAACAACGGGACAAGATTTTTGATTGAAAAAGTTGAAGAATGTGCTAATATGTGAATCCTGTTTGCACTCAATCAAAAACAGTTCAGAGACAAAATATTTAACGTTTTATCTCGCTAACTTCATTTTTTTTATTTAAATATATGCTCTTTCTGAACAAGTATCATCACTGGAAAAGCTCAGTTGACAGATTGTATAAAGGACAATGACAATAACACTTTGTTAAAACTGCACCCAAACTTTCGTGGCGTCCGGGGTTTAGATAGCCGGAGATTTCCCTTCATGACAGACAGCTCAAATGTTCAGAGTACAGTCACGTCTGCTGAAGCTGCTGAAACCTGTAATATTATGCACGAACAGCAAAGTCTCTATAAACAAGTCCCGCCCCAAGGCAGCCATGTTGCTAACACCTCCGGGCAGCTATTTTGGGTTAACAAGACCGGGCTCTAAATGAATGGGGAGATAACCATACCTGTACTCTCAATGGCCATCAGGATATAAAACCTGTATATAAAGATTTATTCACGAAAGAGACTCAATGCCATCATTGACATACGTGTGAGAATGCTTTTGCTAACCTAAATGCTTCGTTTGCTAAGTCAATGCTGTTTACTGAGGCCACAGAAGGGAGACAAAACACTTTGTTTTCAGGTTGTTAGTTGAACCGAACTGTCGCAAAGCAAAGCTCACGTTGAGTCTCAGTTCAACTGTTATAGAGCAAATGACTGGTTTCAATTGGGAAGGGGCTGGATATACGTACATATAACCACCATCTTTGTGATTACAAATTTCCCCCCCTTGAGTCCCATTCAAAATGCATTGATTGGTGTGTCTCCTCTTACTCTATAGTCGCCGCTAACAGGTACAAAAAGGACACCAGCTTATCACAGGACATTCCCACTGATCACTAATCAAGAGAGAGCAACTCAGTTGGGTAATTACATACTTTCTGAATTTTTAGAAAAGGAAAATCACTGAGGACAAGATTAATACAGACAGGATATTCTCTGAGCCCACGACTGTGAAAATGCTAACCCTTCTGGCTGTGATTATATTTGACCCTGTTAGAACTGCAGCTGAAATGTGCCCCTTCTCTCACCTTCTTTGACATTTGAACCAAACCTCATCAGTTTCTGTAGGGGTCGGTAAATGAAAGAATTTAAGAGTAGAGGGGGAACAAAAAAAAACCATTTTAATGGAGGCGAGATACTCACATTAACAACGTCAGCACATATCGTTCGTGACTCTTGAGCTGCAATGAGGCAGAAGGCTGTCATGGAGACGTCTGAGTCTACGCCGCCCACATCACCCTGCACATGAACACAAATATATCAGGGTCATCGTTATCCTTACAATCACTTTTATTAGATTTATTTAACTCATACAACATGACAGCCAGAGACACGTAGTTTTTAATACAGTCGCTAGTTCAACTGCAAGTAAAAGAGTGAAGTCAAGAGAGTCAGTGCACGCACAATCATGTCTCTGTGGTAAACTCCTCCAACTTCTCTCATCAGGCCATTAGGATGCTGTGCTCTGAGAAACAGAAACCGAACTGCACCACATATATGTTCCTTTTTCACCTCCACCAGATTGCCGGCCAGAGCAAACACCTTGGCAACATAAGCTGTCAGCCTTGGAGAGGAGAAGAGACGACAAGGTGTACCAGTTTAGTTTATTGGTCCAAATCTAAGTTGAAGGACTAAGTTTTGCAAACATGTGAGTTCGTGCATGTTCACAGTCCTCACCAGGTGCTGCTTTGTTGACCATGATTCGCAGCAAAAGACCCATCATGTTTACGGTAGGCGAGCTCGTTTAGGTAACCTACACAGAAACACGATGCAGCAGTTGTGACTTTGTACTGAATCTTATTCACTGGAAATTTGTTTGAGAAGCTCTGCAGACTGTTTTCTTATCTTATTAAACAATAATTTCTGAAATCTGTGCCATTAAATGCTTTTTTTGTGAGCCCACCGGTCTTGATGTGTTGGAGGGCCGCACTACGTCTCTCAATAATAGCTGGGTCCCACATGTTGGTCGTGTCCAAATACATGGTTGCAATGACAGGAAGGGTCATGTGGATCATGTTTTCCTCTCCACAGCCTGATGGCTGGTAGATCAGATCACCCATTGGTTTCCCATCAATTTCATTTCTCAGCATATTTGCTTGCTCTCTCCCTGCAAACATTTACATGATAAATGTTTCATAATTTATCAAGAGGAACCAGAAAGAACCACAGTAACATTTTGGTTAATTCAGAGGCGATACCACAGGTGCTTTACCAGTTAGCTTAGCATGAACTTGTCTTACCTGTCACAGAGATCTGAGTGCTTGTGGGTGAGTTTGGAACAAAATCTTTTACAGGAATTTCACTTTTAATCATTTCAACTTGTGTACCACCTAAAAGGCAGAGAGAGTTTAATAGGTTTTGTATTAATTCAAATATTGTGAACATTTATGGGAAAGTTTTCATTTACAAGCTATTAAATACACAGAAATGACAAGAAAAGATGTGCAATGAGCAATTAAAATCAACATTGCTGGTTCTGCAAACTGCTCATGCAGGTTTAGTCAGGTCAAAATCACATTTTAGTGTTAAAGAATCAGTATATAAATCATTAATACAACATCTGGACATCTCTGAGGGATTAACAAAAGAAAACCTATTCATATCGCTTGACTCAAAACTTAAACAATATGTACAGTATATCACTCTAAATATCTTTCTTTGGTTATTTTTTAGCTAAAAAAATGTGATAACGCCTCTGTGATATTCGGTCCCTCCATACTTTTTTGAGATTCAGTGTTTAATTGGTGTAAATTCAAGTCTTAACCATCTAATCCACAACACAATTACAGGCCAAACCTTTAAATTTTGCTTTATTCTTTATTAAAAAAAAAAACAAATAAACAAACTATATAATAATATTTTTGCAATACTGTTATGTAATTAACAGCTAAATTAAAATGCTAAAATAGATGCGATTAAATTATTAAGTTTTTTAATACTGCAGCTGAATATGTAAACTCACCTGTGCCTTTTTTTTCAGGGTCAAGAGCTAAAATCTGAGTGGATTTAACCAGAACGCCTTCAGGCTGCAACACAACAGAACAAACATCAGGAATCACAACTGTGTCAGTGAAATTTATGTACTTTAAAATCAGGGACGTGTCAGAAAAATGCTGCCTCAGTTTGTAATTTTTAAATATATATAAATGCAGCCTATCAGAAGGCTTTTATATAATGAAATGTTAACAGAAGAGCGGCTCGAAGCTCTTGACATGTTTCCCTCACCACCACCACCAGCTTCTTCCGGATTCCATCACTCTGCATCGAGTCTTTGACAGCTGCTCTGACGTCAATTTGGTACTGTCCATCCTTCGTAGGAATTATGATGAAAGGTACAGATCTTGTAGTTTGGGCTCCGATTTTAACCTCCTGTTGATATTTCCCACGCTTAGAAGCTGCACTGCACACATGCTCCTCCTCTATGAGATCCACTCGCACCTTAAAAACAAGACAGAGATGAAGAAAGAGACTGAGGTTCGTATCAGTTTCAGGCACTTTATGTCATTTCTGTTTCCGTCTATAAGGGCTCTGTTCCATAGTTGACCAAAAAAAATCTAAAATGAAAAGTCATGTTATCCAGCTCTGGACCAGTTCATGAAAACTGCAGTCCTGTTGGCTCACATGAATGATCTTACAGTCAAAGCATCAGGATTGTAGTTGTGAAGGACGGCTTTAACTTCGAGCTGCTCTCCACGGACGGCAGCGAACGGCAGCCTGAGATCAATGAAGAAATCCTTCCGGACAATTACTTCCAATGGTTCGGCAACGCAGATCCCTTAAAGATAGAAAGAAGAACAGGAAAGAAAACAACAAGACACAAGACCAGAGCAAAGGAAAAAAGGGAAAAGTTGAATGAGAGACAAACCAAAGGAAGGAAACAGTGGTACGGTACAACATGTGGTGTCCTTCTGGTTTTAGGATTGGATGAATCCTCACCGTGAGTTCTTGACAGACTAATTCCAGTAAACTGCCAGGTTGTGATTGAGTCTTGCAAAGGGAATCTTCTGTCCACTGATGTGGTGTCACTGAATCAAAGAGCAATTCACACACTTTGTGAGGCAAAAGAACAGCAATCAGTGTATTTTCTGTGCGGAAATTCATATCGACTCACCAGTTCGGTCTCGACTCCGGGCAGGGAGGCAGTTTGATATCTGACCACAGCCAACTCTCAGGAAACTTGGTGCGAGACACAATTTCATTGCTGTCCATGTAGCTGTCATCCTCCTCACCTGAGGTGTTATTAAAATTGTCACCATTAATATTGTTTCTAACTACCAACTAACTGGCGGCTGGTGAATTTTGTACATGGGGAGGCACACAGTCTCGGTAACCAAAAATGAACCACCACAAGGCAGCTGCCTACGCGATAAACAGCTGCAGGAAACCCTGCTGTCTGTTCACAAACGTTTGACGGACCTGCTATTACTATGTATCACCAGTAGGGTGCATCAAAGTGCCACTGCTGAGCAAAAATAGACAATAACGTTACCATTCAGTAAATTTGGATTTAAACAAAAATGGTCTGCTTCCCAAAAATATATGATTTCTTTTTTTTTTTTGTTACAGAAAAAAGTATTACCAAATTAAAATGCTTACAGCCACATCTCCCTTTCTGTCATTAAAAACACAAGAATTTAGTTAATACTCTGTATTTGTTTTGGCTGGAATACAAAATCATCTTGATGATGAGGTTAAGTTCGGGGTAAGGCTGCTGGTGGAATGGAAACCTTAACGTCCTTTTTAACCCAGTTTTAATGCTAAAAGGTTAAGGTTGCACCTTCACACACCATGTTGTCATTAATTACATGATCTCCAGAGGTTGCCCTACATTCAAAACGTAAATATGGGTCGTGAAAAGCTACTTAAAAAATGACCATCGTGGTCGTTTTGGTGGGCGGCATTCTAGCGCCCCCTACTGACCAGCCTCCCCTGCTAACCACCAGTATGACCTTGGACAGTGACCTCTCGGGCTCCCGTCCATCCCTCCTCCAGCCTCTTACTGCGAGCCAGCTGTAAGCTGTCCTCCTTCCTCTCTGCTCGCTGGTTCTCCATCTCCTTGCAGCAGTGCAGAAAAGCCTCAACACAAGCTGCTCCGTCCATGATGTACTCGCTGCGCCTCTCACAGCTGTACGACACGGGAATTTCTCTAATTCCATCCAAACAGCAGTCACGCTGTAGTTGGTCTGCATACTGACTCGCTGGAGAGAAAAAAAAAAGGTTGTAGAAGAGAAAAAGAGGTGGAAAGGTTTGGAATACAGGCTGTGTTTCTAAATTGGAGTGATGAAAAGTATCTAAATAAGAGGCCAAAAACTCTTTCAAATAATTGAAAAGTAAAAAGTTTTCATAATGTTCATTAAGGAAAGGGTTTATATATGACAGGAAATTGAGCAGCTTTGACCTTTTTCTCCGTTTTATCAGTTGAATTGGACAAAAATCAAAGCACACCAACCACTAATCATAGAAGTCACACAAACAAATACAACAATAAAATTTTTTTTTTACATTAAACATTAAAAGTGTTCACTTATAATAACAGACGTAGGCTTTTACAAGTCTTTACCCAGACATGCAACAGAGTAATAATCACAAGGATCTATCAACTTAACCAAAATTAACTAAAACAAAACTTGTTTTTAAAGTCACTGGTTATCAGGCTCTTTGTGTTGAGCTGAGAATAACGATTCCCTTGATTTAAATAAGTCAAAAACTACCAAAAAAAGTGGAAAGGGAGGAAAAAAATGTGAAAACTGCAACAGTGAGGAGGGCTCCCTCACCCCTCCAATACTGGACAGAAGTGCATTAAAGGTAGTGGCGAGAAAAAGGTCTTAGTTTTCTCTTTTCATTGCCACATTACTTAGCAAAGACAGCATATTGTGATAGTCAACAACACAATCTTCAAGCATTTTGTGGAGCCTGAACTGTTTGGCAGAGGATGACTGAACATGTGGTTCTTTGGTTTAAAGCTATGATTGTTACCTAAGCTGGTCGTGGCATCCATTATAGAAGCGGCTCGTTTCCTCCTGTCGAGGGCCGAACATTTCAATTCTGGAAATGAAGCACAGACTAGATCTTTGAAAGAACTCAAAAAAGTTGGAAAAAGACATCAGAATGCATCAGCATTTATTTTAGAATGAGCATTAAGTTCAATTTTTTATTTGTCTTGATTATCCAGCTTTTAAGATACCTAATGTTCCATGGTGTTCACCTGCTAGCGGCCATGTTTACTTGATGTTTCTTTGATGCTTGGCAGGTAGTATAAAAAGGGGATTTTAGATATTTTATTATTTTAACAGCAGGCTGCTTGTTTGAGCAAGACAGATTAGCAGAAAACAAAGCCAAAGCACTTGTAACCCATACATACACTGCTGACCAGCTCCTGCCTGTATGTATCAGCTACATGTTAGCATACAGTGAATGAGTCATATGGAAGCTAATATTTCCCACAAATATAAGTTTGCTAATTTCAACCAGTTTAAAGAAAATATGTTTGGTTGATGTGATGTTACTTTCATGTTTGTGAGCACGCTTGTATCATTGCCAGAACCTTTAATATGTATTCAAATTATCACAGAAATGCGTCACGCAATCTAGATGTGTTGTCATGAAAATGTCGCCTATTTTTCATATTAATTATTTCTTAACAACTGGCTGGTAACACAACATCTGAAGTTGAAATGAGGGGAGATGTGTCCTGGAGCTCTTCCTACTTCTGACTCGGTTCTGCTCGACGATGTGTCACTCAACATGAAGGGGAAGGGTTAAATGGGTGAACCGGGACAGACCAAGTTGTAGAATACGCTAATTTTTAATTACTTGGTTAACAGAGGTTGATTTCTGGGTATTTACTGATGATACAAAACTTGTGTCTGCTCAGCCTTAAATGTGTGACCGTAAAAAACAAACCCATCTTTGGATTTTCCTGCTCCCACAACAGCACATTTGGAGGAAACAAGCTTAGCAGGAGGAGGGAAAAGAAGGAGACTGGAGGGTGAAGTTGTGTCACCTTGTCTGCTGGGAGTCCCAGACGCCAAGTTGGACTCAAATAACAGCCCAGCGTCGTAGAACACACTCATCGCGTTCTTCCCTCCACCTGGCGTGCAGCCTGTGTCGTGTGTTTCCACCTTGTCCCAAATCTGAGCAGGGTGGAGGTCGTCCACACACCGAAACACAAACAGACCAGTCTTTGGTTATGCTAAAGCATCATTGACCAAAACAGTGAACCCAAAAAAACTTGAACAAATGTGCATTTTGGTTTCTAGTAATGAAAAAAAGAAATTTAAAGTCATTTAAACAATTTAAGATACAAATATTAGATGAAGAAACTGCCTTTTTCTGGCTGAGGCGGTGTTTGTTGTTTAGGAGGTAGACGCCTTTGTCAACCGCCACTAGTCCCACTGAGGCTCCTGGATCACCTGTGACCTTCAGACCAAACATCTTGCGAGGCTCATACGATGAAGAGGGTATTAATGGTTCCAGCTTCAGCTAAAGGAGGAGGCATACTTGTATTTGTGAAATATACAAAAAACTTTATCTCTTTGTGTGTGTGTCTTTTTTCTGCTTATAATCTGCTACGTCAGTATTTCATGTCTCACCGAGCCCATGCAGGAGTCCTCTGCATCCACCCAAACAGAGTCTGCTACCACTTCGTTGTCGTTTGTATGGTAGTAGGCTACGATGCGGAATGATGGCAGCATGCTTTTGGTGATTGGAACTATCAGAGAAATCAGTGCTTGGTTCTTTGTCGTGAAACGACCACTTTGCACCAGATGGCCTCTGCTCAGGATCTGAGGACGCACATATAAACATCGGCTCTTATGACACATTTTAAACAGTCTGTGCTGTGCAGGCTGTAGAAAGCAACGAAAACACAAATGCATGAGTAAAAAAAACACACACACACACACACATACACATGAACAGGTGCAAAACATCTCTCACCAGGTATGTGATGTCTTTCGGTGTACTGTCCTGCCTGTTGAGGTTGATGCTCATTTTCATGTTTTCTCCTAAAGTTACTTCAGCTGTATCCACTCCTGCAAAAACAACGTTCCAATATGCAAAATCAGTGTTTGACATTCAAGAAATCTCGCTTGGTAACTTGAGTGCAATAACACAAAAACCACCTGACACACTAACATCGCTGTATTGTTTCATGCCTCACCTATGTGGATGTAACGGTTGCTGTTCGAGTTATATGGGTGAGCTGTCATGTTGGCTGATGCCTGCCTTTCAGGTAAAATACGAGGATCTTGGGTCTTAGCCTACAATTAAACACACAAATAAATGTACGTATACAGTTACATAAAGTAAGGAGTTGCTATCTATAGCCTGCAGCACAGACATGCACAACTACAGGTCAATAGCTTGACATTATACAATGAAATGTGATGCTCTCGTGCCTTCATGCAGCACTAGAGTCCATTTAACAGCTTTGAGGTAAACCTGTACAGAGTGCACTGTACCGGCTGCCGGCGCACCTTTTCTGTGGCCCATGGTGGCCTGTTTGATATGAAACAGCATGCCTCCACTGCTGGACACATAAGGGACTTGGCGGAAAACAAACAAAGGGGGACCCATGACCGGTTTGTTGTCCACCAGGCAACACCAGAGGCAGATATGGTATGTAGAATACCATATGAGAACCTGACCTCCCCAACATCCAGGCTGTTGTATCCTTTGTCCTCAGCATCCCATCTTCCACTGGGTTTGTGGAGAGGATTTTCTCTCTCATGTAAAATAAGTGGACTGATGCGCGGAACAAATGTTCTGCTGAATTAATTAGAGGTGAGCTAATCATCAGTCTAAATTATGAAATGTCTTGTTCAGAGTTTTCCTCTGTAGCACTAAAAGACAAACAACTCCTTACTCAAATCGACTCATCAGGAAGTGGTCACCTGAAGTGGAGGACGCCCTGAGAGACTGTTTTGAAGCTACTGAGTGGGA
>JAPZDV010000589.1:0-10574 GCA_029814665.1 Acanthurus lineatus
AAAAAAAAAAAAAAAAAAAAAAAATATATATATATATATATATATATATATATATATATATATATATATAAAAAAAATTGTAAATAATTATTTAAACAATTTTTACAGGTCTAAAATGATCACAATATTTAAATTTGAGCGAGTTAAATAACAAGATCTCATATGGCTGGATTAGGATCTCTGGGTTGGTAGCATAACTAGTTGTTGTCACTTGTTTTTATCAACCTTAGAAGCTCAGGGGTTGCCAGAGCATAAACAGAGCATGAAAGTACAATTCACACATCTAAATATTATATTGATCTTTAAAACAATTATGCAACAACTAGCAGCAGCCATAGTCCTTACAATCAGAACAATCAGAAAGTGTTGTCGCCAGAGTGTGACCGGCGTGACAAAATAAGCTAAATATCAGGTTCAATCCCTGACTAGCTACATAATCATTAGTGGTGATTAAATCCAGTTACACCACATAGTTTTTTAATAAAATGTTGCATAGAAATGCACATTGGAGGGGATTTAGCTAAATTAACTTATAACTATGCCATGAACTATTCCTTGCTTGACATGCTTTCTGTCTGTCTTATTATTATTAACACTGACAATATGACTGACAGTATGGATTCTAATACATTCATGGCGTCAACCTTACATCCCGTAGAATAGAACAGTGGGGCAAGAGTGAGTGCAACACATACAGACTTGGAGGTATGAATGTTGTTCATTTCACCTTTAGTACCGGAACTTTTCAAGTGTTACAACTACATTTTCGGGTGATTTATAGGGCTGATTCTACTATATCTAGCAAGGTTTAACACAATAGACTTTCTACAGTAGAAAAAGCATAGGTGCTATTATTAACACAACTACCTCTATTCCATTTCGTTAAGGTAGTTTTAGGGTCCTGATGGCGTACATGTTGGCTCACTACAATGGCATTCTGAAACACTGATTGGATTATAAAATTTGCCTGTTGTTTCCTTTGATATGACAATTCAAAATGTCTGCTGTGAAGCGGGTCTATTTTTAGTCCCGACAAATGTAACAGGTGGGTCGAAACAGCGCTCAGAAGTCAGGACTGTAGTTTCCTGATTAGAACTATAAAATCTGCACTAATCATAAGTACAATTAAAATAAATTCCAGGACAGACATAACTTAAAGGTATTAATCATCAACATTATTAACAAATTTTTTTTAAAAAAATTAACAAAAGTCATTCCAAACTAAAATTTGTTAAAATCTCGAGATAAAAATGAAAAACAAAATGGAAAACATATTGGGGTTAAAAACTCAAGAAGATATATAAATAGACCTGATTCAGAGTCCACAGTGTTAATAAAATGACAGTCACTTATAGTATGTCTGCCTTCTCTGTGACTCCTCTCCTGCTGCTCGGTATTGTGATCAGCTGGTACATCACTCCCTTTTTATCTGTCTTGTAACAGGCCTGATTATTCACACTGCTTCCCTTGGTCTCTTCCACCCTTGCACTTAGATGATGCCTACTACTACTATCTCCCCCAGCATTGTTGGTGTATAATTCATTAATTTTGCTAAAAATACAGGCCTTGATTGCATTTCACAAAGCCAAGTATTTCCCTTCTGCTGCTGTCACTGCAGACGACACCATTACCAACTTCCACTGAGCTTATCCCATTTTTTTTAACTCTATGTGTTTTCCTGTGACTTCAAATGGCACTATTGAGCCTCAAAATTTGTGTGGATGCAAAAAAAGGAGAAGCTTAAAGTGACACTGTGTGCTGACAACAGCTAGTGACAACAAAGATGCCCTCCACCATTCCTGCTTCTTTTCTTTCCTTTTTTTCTATTATCTTGTTTTCTAAAAAGGATGCATTTTGTTTGTACTCCCTTTGTTTTGCTCTGGAGACATTCCTCTTCCTCCCTCCTCTTTCTGCTCTGCTTCTGTCCCTGTTCTGCCTTGCATTCGCTCAGTACCATTTTTTTTGTTTTTCTCTACTTGGAGGCTCATGGGCCAAAAGCTCATAATCATTTCAAAGGTCCTTTAAATATATAATAAGAGTTCAGCATTTTAATAAACAACATGTCACATGGAAAACATCAACGTGGCTTTTGGCGCATGTACACACAAGAACACACACACACAAACCAACACTTTTTTCTTTTTCATTTCACAGGGTACCTTATTGTTTCACTACGTTTAGATTTGGAGGTGATGGGCATAAACAGTAACAGTGTGAGTATGGTCAAGTCCCAGTACAAACAAGAGTGAGAAAACTTTTGATATACAAAAGGAGAAGGAGCAGACTGAGATGAGTTATACTAAATGGTTTACCAAATGCTTGCTAACTTAGAGAAAAACAGCACAATCCTTGTGTAAGACAAGAACTTAGCTGCCTTTCCCTTCACTGTGCGCTAAGCGGGTTGCTAGACAGCCACCCCATGCCAGTACTTTTGCATGTTTAATGTAAATAGTGAAAAAGACACCTTTACCACCATCTAAAGCCCCCTTAAACACATCCAAAAATCTCCAGCACACTCCATTTATGTGTTGTGACCTGCAATGTTAACCACACTGTGGAGAAATTGCTATTGTAGGAGCAAGTATTGAGGAAATACTGTCCTGGACGTACAGCACCTCAGTTACAGTGTCTCAGTTAGTAGAGGCAGCTACTAAAGGTACTGGATCTTCTACTACATTGCCTCTAAGAATAATATTGTTCAAGACTAAGAGAAGTGGAAATAATTAATGTTATAAGGATCATATGCTCATTATGTGGTAGCAGGTTTTGGCAAAGGGCTGAGGAATTGGTCGAATATGAAGTTCCAGAGGTTACCAAACAAAAATCTGGACTGGCTGAAATGTAAGGTGGGTAGGTGATTATGAACAGAGCAAAATGCAGGTGAGAGGTCCCTCGCCTGAGTGGCTTTTTATTTACATACACAAAATTGAGTGTGTATATTATGTAATGTCAAGCACTATGTGCCCCATGTATTAGATTTATTATAATGTTGACCTTCTCAAAGAGTTGTCTGTTTGGTCCACATAAACACCACCAAGTCATGCCAATTCTGACTCTCAGCCCCTGGCTGTTCAACTGTTTCAGCCTCTCTTCTTGCCTGCTCAGCTTCTAAAACCTGCAGCTCATGTTCTGTATATTCTGGTTCAAAAAAGATAAGGTTCTGGATCTTCATTTGTCCAAAAGTAATCATTGTCATCTGCTCTTAAAGTCTGCAATGACTAAAAGTGCAGCGGACCTTGAGACAATCTCTGCTCTCAGCATCTCCGGATCAGACAATCAAAACATTCGGACCAGACATCATCGGATGCAGTGTGGTCGACCCAGGAAGAGAGGGAAACAAGCCGGGAAAAGACTTAAGCTAAGAAGGCTTGGACCCAAGGCTGTTCCACTACCCAGCCTACTCCTGGCAAATGTCCAGTTGCAGGACAATAAAATGGATGAGATAAGACTCAGGCTGACTCAGCAGCATCTTTACAGAGACATGGCTCCACAGCAACATACCGTATGAGGCTTTAGCACTGGATGGGTGGAGCCTGTTCCAGGCTGACAGAACACAAGACTCCGGTAAGATGAGACTCTGTGTGTACATCAATGATGTGTCACACAAGTGTGAGGTTCTCTGTTTTTTTAAAAATACCAGCTTGAATTTCCACTGCTAAAAAAAAAAAATACAACAAACTCACCAGTCAGTTCACACTTTATTTTACGTGATTTAAAAAAAAAACACGGCGATAAAAAGAGTTATTATAAAAGAAAGAGGTGATAATCAAAGATAGTTAACATAGACTAGAAGTTCTTAAAATGTCCGTTTCGGCGATGGGGGCCGATAAATACTTAGGGGAAAGGAGATACTCAAATTCGGTGAGACATGAGGAGGGGGAGGGGAAGAAGAGTTCTGCAGCTGACGGCTGCTGTCTGCTCCTACCACGCCGCTCCTTACGGAATCCTCCAGTCACAGATGCTGTAGGAAGGAAAAATAAATATCTTCAATCGGGTGTCTATTATAACTGTCAACACACACACGCCCACAGAGAACTAGCTTGGTTCATGTCCCTTTACTTATCTCACTAGTGCTCGTTGAACCAAGTCTCTGTTATCGGTGTCTGGCTCGTCCCGCAGAGGCCGGTCCGCTTCCTCGTCCCCGCTGCACCTCTCAGTTGGTACGGCTACACCGCTACCAAGTGGTCCCTCTATCGAGTCTCTATCGACCAGCTGCGGATCGTCTTTGGTGGAGTAAAAACTCTCACGTCCCTTGCGTCTCAAGTGTCCTCCAGTTTCCTTTCCCTGCCACCCCGTTCCCCTGTCACTGTTCCGCTTAAAACAAAAAAACTCACAACCTTGTATTGCAAAGCTCGACACATTTCAAATTCTGTTGATGTTCGAGCCCCTGAAATTTGGTTCATTTATAGATAAGGAATGTATTTTTGGCAGACAGTAAAGCTGTTTTAATATTTAAACACAATTACAGGAACTTTTTTGAGCCTCGATACCAACCTCGTGAAAGTTTTCATTTTTTTTCAAGAGCCAACAATTAACAATTTGGTAACTGCTGAGCCTCACCACCTCGCCAAGACTTTTATTTTAGTTTAAAAAAATCCAGGTGTGAAAAAAATATGAAATTCTCACAATTGGGGAAAAATATTTAAAGAACTTAGATTTTGACCCTACTGATACACTTTTAAAGATTGAACAAAATCTGAGATACTATAGCAACACATCTTGTGAAATCTGTTTAATTTGACGTGAACTGACCCAGACTGGTAGTCACAGCTGTTCCACTCTAGTGCTAACACCACGGTCTACAGTGTTGTCTGCCTAGCTTCTTACTTTTAACTAAATCAATACCTGCAAGCCCTGACTTGGAGGGGACACCATGGTCATGTCATGTTCTCTGTAATGCTGATTTCTAGGTACCTTAAACTGCACCTGCTCTACGTAAGCTTCACAGATGTTAAGAGTAGTGTGTGTTGCCCCATCCTGTCCTTTGTTCACCAGTTCACTAGTTCTTTTGTTCACCACTTTTGTTCAGTCAGTTCACCAGTTTGCCAGCATACTTCAATAAAACTCACACCATCACAGCAAACCCTAAAGTGGACTTTGAAGATTTTTCTTCAACACTGGTGAACTTACTGACAGAGAGTGGGTCTGTGTCTGTGAGCTGACCCTGAGCAAATGAATTAAAAGCATTTCTATACATTGAAGCAAGTAGTGCTAAACAAAAGGGAAAAACAAAAGAGAGACAAAAGGAACAGATGCCGGAAGGGGCACCTACTTAATTTGGTTAAGGGACTCAGCAAGTAACACAAGACAGGGTGGGGCATTTGCATTCAGATATAAAAGATGACAGGATCAAGGGGTCAGATTAGGAGGTGTCAGCAAAAGGGAAGTTACACACAGCTGTCATGGACCGATGGATGGTTGATGTACCCAGATGTCATTTGATTACATCAAGATCAAAGGTTCACACCAGCAGGGGGTGGAGATTCCTAGACACCATTTAATTTCAATACATTTCTTCATCAAGCGCGATCGCCTCCTTTATTTCTACATCAAAAATAATCTACTTTGTTTTTAGAAATAAATTGTTCTCTTGGCACCACTCTGTATGATTTTTAATATCCTCCATAAATTAACTTGCATTGACAAAATCAAGGCCTGTAGTGGTGCTAAGCTGATGACACAGCTCCTGTCATCTAAACCTTTGGCATGAATGTGGGGCTGGTGGTGACTGTCAGATCACGGTATTGTTGCTGGGTGTGCATCCTGTGTAATCGCCGCATCAGGACCTAGGGGGTTGCTATTGGACTTGCTGTTTGTGTGTCCCAGTGGCATGTCTAGGTTTTCCCATGAGGGGCGGTATGCTGCAAGTGACTGGCCCATGTCGGAGTTGAGCAGCTGCTATGATGGTGGGCATGGCCTCAGCACTGTGGTTTCTTTTCAGAGGGCAGGGTTTTGGTGGGGGCTCGTTGGATTATCCAAGGGGCCCACTTGGATCTGCACATGTGGGGCCTGGGGGTTTGCTTCATTGGGGGCCTGTCAGCGTCACTGCCCATGGTCCTCTAACATACTCCACACTCTGTATTGTAAATAGTCACTTATAAGCACATCCAGGCACATAACATACAGGGCTCTTGGGACCAGACAGGTGCAGGGCTGGAGGAATATGCAGCAGATCAGCTGTGGGGCAGTAGTCACTGCCCCATCCCCCCTTCCTGCCTCGCCTCCTATTTTAACCATTACGCTCAGATTTTGGGGGCAAATTGGAGCGATGACAGAGGGCTTTGTAACAGAAGAGGCTGTGGTGCTGTGATTTGTTGTGGTCCCCCTCCTCTCTTATGCCCCTTACCTGTCCTCTAAATTTTAATGCACCACATACATTCATACCTTGGGGGGCTTTATCATGGTGGGTGGGCCTGCATGTCACGCTCCTCCGGCTTCTGTGCTTTTGCGGTGCTTGTTGTTGCCCTTCTTGGTCTGTCACAGTCTGCTGTCTCTCACCTGCTGCTGTGGGGATTTTTCATCCACTCTGTCTCACTCTCCACTCAGCCACACCCCTCATCGGTTCAACCACTTCCACCTGGTGCTTCCACCTGCTCTTCATCTTCAATCAAACCAGTATATAAGCTGCCTTGGTCCATTCACTCATTGCCAGATTCTTCTATGCTCTCATGCCAGACTTCCCAGCACACTATTTTGGACTGACTGTCTGGTTTTGACTCGGCTCGTCTTTGACCATCTTTTGATGGATGAGCCACCTGCCTTCTACCTGCCTGTCTCATAGCTGCAAACTGAGTAAAACATCTTGCCCAAGTAAGGGCTTTTTTGGTGTGAAATTATCTGCTGGCTCTTTGATCTTCGCTTCCTCCCTGCCTGCTCCTTCCTTGTTTTGTCTGCCTAGCTGCTTGCTTACCTAATAATGACCTAGCCTCTTCACCATACACGAGTTCAGCCTGCTCCCCTCAACAGTACTGTCACCTTATCAGAGACTCTCAGCTGTAAGTGTCTGTTTATTGGCCTGCCACACTTACCACTCTGTAAGTTCAGATCCGCCTGCCTTTACCTTAGCCAGTTGAACTATAGTCTGTGAGTGAGCTTTGCCTACCCACCTGTTTTCTGGCCTGCTCATTCCCCACTCTCATCTCCAGCTTACAAACTAAGCTTTTGAGAAAGAACTCATACTGTCATTTAGCTGCTGCTTGTTATGTGCTGAGCTCACTGAGAATTTAAATAAAAGTCATTACAAACTGCTTTCTAGTGTTAGTGCTGCAACTGGGTTTAAACACAACCATTACAGGGTTCCTTAGCCTGCGGTGTACCCGGTGGCTGTGGTGGCCTCTTGGTCATGGCATCTTGAGTGCTCCCACAGCCCATGGTTACTGCTTGGGCTGCCTCTCATCCTACACAATACTTTGTGTAGGATATCGGAGGAATTACATAATCATTGACATATAGAAGAAAGAGGAGCGACCCTAAATAGATCCTTGGGGGAACCCATATTCAGTTGTTATTTATTAAGATTTGTAACCATTAAGATATACATATTGCTTCCTCCCATACATATAGATTCTGAACCAACTACCCACTGTGCCTCTGGCACCATAATATTGAAGTTTGTTTAAAAGAATTTCACAGTCAAAGGTGTCAAATGCTTTTGACAACTCAAGGAAAACCTCAATGCCACACTCAATGGTATCATTTTTTTTATGAGATTAAGAATCACCATACAGGAGGAGCTCTATTTCTAAAACCAAACAGAGACAGAACAAGTATTTTAGATTTTTCTAAGTAGTCACTGAATCTACTATATACAATTCTCTCTAATACTTTGGAGAGAACAGGTTATATAGGTATAGATTGGTAGTTGTGCAAATTGTTTTTATCATCTAAATTAAAAACTGGGTCTTTGTCATTTCAGGCACAACCCTACAAAGTAGAGGGAGATTGGTTAAGTAGACCTGCAATTCCACAGTTTCATTTAGAATGGCTTTAATAAATTTGGTAAAGACATTATTTCCAGCTTAATGGGAACTTGTCATTTTATGACAATTTTAGACACTGCATCTCTGGAGCAGCTACAGCTTAGGAGGTTAGAGTGGGCCATCTACCTATCAAAGGTCAGTGGATCAATTCCTGGCTCCTCAAGTTTTCATATTAGAGTATCCTTGGGCAAATAATAAACCCCAAAGTGCACCCGGTGGCTGTGCAAGCAGCATGTGAGTGGGTGTGTCTGAATTCCTTATGGGTTTGAAGAGAAGCCACCTGACATAAGTGTGCAAATGTGTCTGCGAATGGGTGAATGCTGACTTGCATTGTAAAAGTGCTTTGAATAATCAAAAGCTTAGAAAAGCACTATCTAAGTACAATCCATTTACCATTTATCAGTTGGCCAGTTTATCAGGATCCAGGATGTGAGGTGCCGGTCCACTCCTGTGTGTTTCCCAGGTTGTATTGTGTTGAAAGCACTGGAGAAATAAAAAAAACATGATCCTCACAGTGCTCCCAGGCTTCTTCAGGTGGGAAAGTGCTCTGTGCAGAAGGAAGATGACAGCATCATCTACCCTGATGCGATGCTGGTAGGTGAACTGCAGTGGGTCCATTGATGGGCCCACTAGGGGGCGGAGATGTACAAGGACCAGCCTTTCGAGGGTCTTCATCAGTTAGTATCTCTTACCACTCTCCATCGTCCTGTCCGCCTGTATCAGATGGAAGCCGTCCAGCTCAGTGCTCATGTCTGGGGTCACCACAGTCAGCCATGTCTCTGTGAACACCATGATGCTGCTCTCCCGGTATTCACTTTGGTGCCGGGTCAACGCCGCTAACTCATCCATCTTATTTGGGAGAGATCTTACGTTTCCCATAAGGATGGATGGGAGGACAGGTCTGTGTCGTCTCCTCCTAGCATGGTGCTCTGCTTTGGCACAGCTGCCCCATCTCCTTCTCCTCCTCACCTCGCGGGGGACGTCAGGTGTCTTGGGCAGCACCATGGTGTTACGCAGCTTTAACAGTCAATCCCTACTGTAAACAATAGGGCCATGGCTGCATGTGGGGTCCCCAGACACGGTCGAAAACGGTGCAAAAAGCAGGAGAAAGGCCACCAAAAACACAGCAACCTTAGTCTTCATAGCGCACAGGTAATATTAACAAAAACCCACAAAAGTAAGAAAAATAGAAGTGAATAAAATAACTTAAAGGAGGGAAAAAGCTCAGTAGTGAGCAGGAGCTGCTACAACTGGCTGCCAACCTTGCAGCGCCATATTAACATAAATCTCTGTTGTCATCCATGGCTTTTCATGTGGTCAAAGTTTTGACAACAGTGATATCCTCTGTGTGTTTGATTTTATAACTAGATTATGTGCTTTTTAGCTACATGGTGATTATTACATAAAGCTGCTGTTCTGAACTCATTTGAACCATTGTATCAAGAACAGTCCCACAGACATTGTTCCTTTTGGCCAAATCCTGATATGATTAGTCTCTGCCTTGACTCATTCAAGCAGTGGTCTATATGCTGGTGTGAGCACCACAGATAAGTGGTTAGAGTTGCCTAGAAGGGGAAATGAACTGCCTTGTATATGTGTATCTCTCTAACTATCCCTGAACACTACATCACTGACTGCACCAGAAGGCCTCTTACTTGTGGTTGTTATCAAGGGGATTAAGTCCATGTGTGTGGCAAGCACTGGTGGGAGGTATAAGCAGTTGGAGCCAGCAGACCGGGAGAGACCAAACCACCCTGCCCAATGACCTGAGGAGCAGGTAAAGCATCCAGAGCACTGACACAGAGTCAGCAACATCCAGGACCCGGACCTGAAGCGCAACCGCTTGTGTCTGTTCTGCTATGCAACTCTAGCCTGGAGGGCCCATTATCACCCAGGGAAAGTATGAGCAAAATTGCAGTTGGTGGTAGATGCATTCAGGTTGGTGCAGGGCCAGGAAGTGGGGGGATATAGTGTAGTGGCAAGAGTTTTTCTATTTTTTTCCAATTGTCCAATAGGCTATTTGACTTACACTCCACATTCATGCTGGCCATAAAGTCTTTTGAACTGCTGCCCGTATATAGCCTAACCAAAACTTATACTGAGTGCAGTGACTGTATGTTTGTACTTAAAGCTTATTCCTGAGGGTTCTTAATCACATGTTGAGTGTGTAGTGTGGAGTGTGCCACGGAAAATTGTTTGAAGTGTGTAAAAGTGTGGTGAGGTGCAGTGAAATTAGTGTTTAGTTATAAAGCATTTTATCTTTGCAATTGTGACTGATTTTCTGAGTGTTGGAATAGTGATTCACCCACTGCCTTAATCTGGTCCCTGAAGGCGACCTGTGGAGGAGAAATGTAGCACTCGGCTGCTGACAGAATAATTAAATAGATCTCAATAGGTAAGAATCCACCAGGCCAGAATCAGGAAACTCTAGAATTTGAACTGGAGGCAGAAAAGATTACTTGCAAAGTTCAATGAACACACTAGGCAAAGATATAAATTGGTACTGTGTATTTCCCCTTTTTGTTTACATAGAAAAATAAAAATAGTGCAAAAATAAAATGTAGACTCACTTTCAAAACACAAAATATTCCACAA